>AZNH01000142.1:9321-38392 GCA_000814955.1 Metarhizium guizhouense ARSEF 977
TTATTTTTAACTTATTTATATAATAATATATAAGCTTTAAATAACTTAATATTTATATTTAAGTATAATTATAAAGTATTAAAAACTTAATAAAAACTATTATTAAAAAAATAATAAAAAAAATAAATACTAAGAAATTTATTAATATTAATTAGACTTTTTAAAAAATTAAATATTATATAACTTTTATATATATAATATAATTCTTAATTATAATATTATAACTTATAATAATTTTATAAAATATTAAAATTTAAAAACCTTAAATTTTATAATTATTATTAAAAAAAGCTATTTACTTAGTATATATTTATTATTTTAAGAAAAATTATTAATAATTATAGTTTTTATAATTTTTTATATATAATATTTATTTTAACTTAAATAATTTAAAAGACTTATTAAATAGTAATAATAATAGCTAGAATTATTATTAGCTTTTAAGTACCTTAAATAACTTAAAAAGACCTTTAAAAGCACTTATAAACTAGCTATTATTATAGCTTAATTTACTAGCTTAATTAATTAAGAACTTTAAGTTAATAAGTTAAATTAACTTATTTTATTAAAGTAAGTTATTAAATTTTAATAGTAAAAATACTAGTTAATTTTACTTATAATAAAAAACTATTATTAATTATTTTACTTTTTATATAAAAAACTTTCCTTTTAATTAAATTAAAATTAACTAGGTAAAATCTCTCTTTATAAATTATATTAAATTCTAGTATTAATAAAAAGTAAGCTAACTAGAATTTTTAAGTAACTTAAATAATTAAAATAGCTTTACTAGAGCTATTTAAATAAAATTTAAAAATCTCTTAAAAGAGATTTAAAACTTAAAGAAATTAAAAGAACTTAAATATAATAATAATATTATATAGTTCTTATTAACCTTTATAAATTTTAATATAATAGTTTAAATTTCTAGTATTATTTTATAAAAATATATTAAAAAAGCTTTTTTTTTAGAAATTATTAAAATAATATATTCTTTAAAAAAAAAAAAACTTTAAATAAATAAGAATTATATTAATACTATTTATAAAGCTAGTAAAATATATAAAAAAATATTATTAAATTTAATATATTAAAAGTTATTAAAACTAGAAAAAAATCTATTTATTTTAATTTTAAAGCGCTTAAAATTAAGCTTTTTAAAAAAGTAATAATCTTTTAATTTTAAAAAAACTTTAAGCTTATTAAAAGTATTTTTAAAAAATAATAAACTAAGTAAAAGTAAAAAAAAATAAAACTCTTTTAAGATAGCCTTTAAAAGTATTAATAATACTCTTATTAAAAAAAGAAAAAAAGCTAATATTAAATACTAGTATTATAAGTATAATAATTATAAATTTTAATATTATTTTACTAAAAAAAATAAAAAAGGTAATATATTATTATAACTTAAAATTATAATTATATTAAATAAAAAACATAAAACTAAGAAAAAAACCCCTTAATAACTTTTAGTAAAGTAACTTAAAATTAGTACTATTAAAGGCAACTTAGCTAAGTATAAATATATTATTAACTCTAATTTTAACTTAGATTTTTAACTAGCTTCTAGTATTTATTTACTAGGAAAAAGCTTATTTTAAATAAACTAGTAATAACTTTATATATATAAGTAAAATAATTTTATAATATTAAGAGAATTATTTTATAAAATTAAGCTTTAAACTAGGTATTATAAAATTAAATAGTAATACTATTTTTTTATATTAATAGCTTTAATAATATTAGCTAATAAACTTATAAAATAAAAATATAAATAATATCTGCTTTTTCTTAGAATTTTATTAATAAAATTATACTAGCTTAAAATTACTATTACTTACTTTACTAGCTAGAATTATTATAATAAAAGCTATTATAAATACTACTTTTATTATAGTTTTTAATAAGTTTAAAGAATTTATTCTAATTATAACTATTAAAGTAATACTTTAACTTTTAAATTACTAATTATAAAATTATTAAATTAAAATTATAAAAAATAAATTATTATTATAAAAACTATTATTTATAATAAATATAAAAGAGTTAAAAGCCTTATAATTTTAGCTTAATAAAATATTAAAATTTAATAAAATTTATAAATTTAAGTTATTTTATAAAGCTTTTATAATATTTATTAATAAAAAGAATCTTAAAAACTTATTATACTTAATTATTAATTATAAAAAATTAAATAAAATTATTATTTTTATTTATTATTTTATTTTATTAATTTATAAATTATAAAATTATTTTAAAATATAAAAATCTTTTTTAAAATTAATTTAAAAACTAGTTTTAATTTTATAAAAATTATAAAAAAATATAAATAAAAAATAATTTTTTAATATAAATATAATTTTTTTAAATATATAATTATATTATTTAATTTAATTAATATATTAATAATATTTTAAGTTATAATAAATAATATTTTTCTAGCCTGTATCCCCCAATGTATCTCCATGAGCACCTTGTGTGCCGTAAAGATGCGCACTTTTCTTTATGGTGTTGCAGTCAGGATCGGCTGCAATAGGGCTTATTGGCCGGATGGGGAGGGTTTTGTCACCTGTCCGTGTGACAAGACCACATGTAGTCTCGAGGCAAAGATATAAATGGCCATCCCGGTGACCCTACATTTTCAGTTTTGGCTAATACTTGACGTCATAGCGAGACATAATTTGCTATTTCTATTACGTTATGACTGGTTTCCAAAAAACTCGCGGCGTAGTGAGGACGCCAAGATGGCTCCGTCGCATCCTGCCGTTTTCCACTCTCTTTTTTCGTTACATATGTACTTTTTTTAGCCATTTTGCCTCCTCTCTATGCTATGGGGCTGCAAACATCGACGGTCCGTTTCCGGAGCGAGAATTCCTATTGGGCTATGGGTTTTAGAACAAACGGCATGCCCAACTGCTAACCGAATTCGACCAGATTCCCAATATCCAAGCCTACTATCTTATACATCATAATAGTATAATATATTTGCTCCAATAATACCAGGTATGATGCCACCGTGATAAGGGCTTCGGGTGGTCATAATGATGGGGTACGATAATGGATTAGCACCCGTGATGGCCTATTAAAGCAAATTTTAATCCAGAGCTAGATTGATGCAATCGAGAACCAATTCCGCGGTTGCACTCAATTCACAACCGCCATCGGGCCCATCGTTGATTTAACGCCTCTACGCCGGTTCTCATTGTCACGATTAGCAGGTTTGGATTGAATTTAGCGGTGGATCGTGTCCTTGATTGTAGTCATCTATCTACGGCATTGAGCCCTATCTTACAGTCAAACATCGTAGACATTTTCTAATGCATCAATAATACCAGGTTTCGGTGAGCTGGTAGGTTTCCTAACTTTCTGACTTGAATTACAAGCGAGGTTGGACCTCGTAGATCTTATGGTCCGGCATGTTGACAACGGGCCGAATCGATGACTTGCCCCAAGGCATGGCTCTCGCCAGCCCCTAAACCTAAATCCGTTGAAAACCTGCATGTGGTCATCTGACGTCTCCGTCCTGCTAGTGTCATCTCAAGTGCTAGTTTAAGCATCAGCCGCGGACGGCACGGCTCGGAGCTCGTACGACACGGGAGGAATCTGAGTTGCATGGTAGCATTGCAGAAACCCACACACGGAGAAGCCGCGAATGACGGTGTAAATTACCCGGGCCTTGGCTTCCAAAGTCAATCAAACACATGTAACCTTGTCAGATGTGGAATCTATAGCGTTCCTCGAGTGACTGTTGGGAACTTGGATTCACACGCTTGCGGCGAAACTCTCTTTCCCAAGTTGTTACACGGAAAAGGCCCAACAGATCGTGACGCCCAACAAAGGGGCTTCACCGATAAGGGACCTGTTGGTTACACAACTTAAACACGTGCCTGGGCAAGAGCCCTAGGCCCGGGCGTTCCTTTTATGTATATAAGACAGTCACCGTTCCCTTTCCTCCTCTTAGCAACTCAAGACCTTAGAGACCCTTCGAGATTATTATTGAATTGAGCCCTTTTGCTCCAAGCCTTCTGTATTGAACCCTTGTCACACAAGTATAATGCCGTAATCTACGACTGTGTCACCCTCAACGGGAATATACACATAAGAAGCCCAAGTTTATACATTGTGTTACGTGTCTGATCCAACTACAGACTGCCATGTCGTTTCTCGACTCCATGTTGGATGTTGTCACATGAGCCCTCAAACCCAATCAGGCGTGTACGGCGCCGCCAGAAGCGTCCGGTACTCTCGTGTCTACGAAAGAGCCCAATCCTTAGCTGTTAACTCGGTCATGTCATATTCTTGCATCTAAAAGACTTGACCTGACGACATGGCCGACCTTTCTCCACAAATTACACAGTCGACGATATAGTACAGTTAAAACCCAAGTTCTGTGACTTTCATATCAAGTAGCAATTTTTGGAAACGAGGGCAATAGCCTTGCCAGACGGCTCCTTTGATCCTCAGACGCCAAATCAAAATGCAGCCAAGACCATGCCACTGGCCACACCACTGACAAAGGTGAGACGGATCAGCACATTCACGGCTAGACTTGTGGTCAAAGAAAAGAGTCGGGCGTGTCCCATCAACGCACGCCGCGAGATTGCGGTTGTTTTTAAAGTCACTGCTGCACGCTATCGCGTCTTGTCCGAAGTGGCTGAACGTTACGGCAGGCATGATTATCATAGCTACAACGAAATTGCTGAGCTGTACTTGTCATTGACCCTAACCCTATCGCAACCGGGGATGTAGATGTACATGTCCTCTCTGTTCAGAGGTCCAAGACTTCCTCTATATATCATACTTTGTGGACAACTTATTCTTTGTGTAAATTGAGCTTTTTGCGTTATCTGGGCTGTTACACGGAAAAGGCCTAACAGATTGTAACGCCTAATAAAAGGGCTTTATTAATAAAAAACTTTATTAATTATATAATTAAAATATAAATTTAAATAAAAACTTTAAGCTTAAATATTTTTTTTATATATATAAAATAATTTTTTTTTTCTTAGTAATTTAAGATTTTAAAGACCTTTTAAAATTATTATTAAATTAAGCCTTTTTACTCTAAGCCTTCTATATTAAACCCTTGTCACACTCTGACACCAAGTCTGGTTGCAAAGAACTAGGCTGATCCATGGTAAGACGTGATGGAGTGACTTGCTTCGAGCGCAACGCGCCAAGCTGTGTAACTTGGTAAAGTGACTTGATAGGGATCTGACTTAGAGGCTCTATAGAGTCTATTACGTCTGCGATTGGGTCTCGTTGGTCATCTTCCCAGGAGTCGCCATGGCGGATGTGTGACATGGAAGTCGATGGCTCAGGGCTTTCTAGATCTGGTAGTCTGCTCTTAAGAGGGCCCAAAGGCAATTGTGATTTGCGGGTGACAATGTTATTTACGGCGGCATGGAGCATTCGCAAGTCTTGGACGAAAGTCGTGCTGTTGGCACCTATTAGCCACAATGCATTTTGGCCAAGGCATTCAAGACCTGACAGTGAAGCGATGTCGTCAATGAAATACGAGCGAGTAGTATTTCGTTTCAAGATGCATTCTGTATTTCGTTTCTCGCACCGGTGGCATGGCCCTTGGCTATTTCTCATTACGCATCGCACCTTTTCATAGAGTTAGTTGTTGCTGATACGCTACGAGATAGTAATGGCGTGTATTAGCTTGACTTACTTTTTGTTTCTGGCATGACAGGCATGCCTTGATTCGAGTGTTGGGATGGTATTGGGACATCGTCTGTTAATTTCACTCGGCGTGGCTCAGGTGAGTAGCTGGTTTGAACATTATAAAAGACATGGAATAAAACGAATTGGAAAATACTGGCTATTTATAAAGCTGGAAAGAAAGCTAGTGCTACATATGACATTGTATTTAGCAGCATAGCCTTGGCTGGTCTAGTCGGGGGGTGAAAAGGCTCTCTGGGACCGAGTTGGTTTTCTAATGTCTGGTGGCTGGTGGGACCAATACATATGTAAGAGACCTCGGCACCGCGTACAAAATTCGGTACGGTGGCAGCGAGGCCATATCTTTACGCGGTGGAGGCATGGCGCCGACTAGGTGCAGGCAAGATGCCGGTATCGTCAAGCTCTCAAGCTACTATTGACTCCAAACTCGAGCGTTACAGGAGCCACTTCAATGTTAGCATCCATGCCCAGTTCAGCACCGACCGACCGGTTATTCTAGTGCAAATTTCAATGCTAGTCTCATACTCGCGGGGCCTCAATCTTGTCAATGTCACCCGCTTGCCTACCCAGTCACCGCTCAATTCACACCAGACAGTATGAGCACCTTCTGTCGCGATGTAAATCGCTTACGGGCTCAAGCCTAGTTGCCCCTAACAACACCTTCCCCTGTAGAGGTGCACGTGACTAAGATTGCAGCACCTCCTTTCCTATTAATAGCTTCAAGCTCTAGATAGACAACAACAAGAACAAGAAGAACAATGATCATATGACGACTGCAGTAGCTAGTGATTACCGCCTGTGAACCGACACCTTCATTCCATTGGGGCTCCCAAGGCAAACTTTTCTACTCATCTACTTTCGCAACCAAGCTATGTCGTCGCCGAGATATAAATTAGCTCTCAGGTCGCCAGAACGAGCATGGCCTTCAAAGTTCTCGGCACGGGCAGCCCTCCCGCATAGCCTACCCAGCTCGCCGCTTTCAGCTTCCGAACAAACTTGCTGATATGTTACCGTCTTGAGGAATTTGCCAACCCACAGGCCTCCAGTAAACCGACCAGCTTTTTTGGTTGGAAGAACATGATTTGTACCGATGACCTATCTTGTATTCAGAATCCAACGAGCTCATGCTTGGTGCTACTCAACGAGGAAGCTTACCTTGTCTCCATAAGACACGCAAGTCTTGTCTCCTAAAAATAGAGCGCCGTAGTTGGTCATTTTCTCCAGGGCCTCACGGGGATTTTCGGTCAGAATTTGCACGTGCTCACTTGCGTAATCATCCGCCAACTTGTAAGCCTCATCTAGCGAATCCACTAGAATAACCTCACCGAACCTCTTCCACGAGACAGAGGCCAAAGGCGCAGTGGGCAGAACCTTGAGTAAGCGATCTACTTCGCGGATGGAGGCTTCGCCAACCTCCCTCGAGGTTGTAATGAGGACCGCCGGGGTATCCGGCCCATGCTCTGCCTGCGAGAGCAGATCCGTCGCCACGGTTGTCGAGTCGGCTTTACGGTCAGCAACAATCAACACTTCGGTCGGCCCGGCCGGCAGGTCGATGCCAATCTCGCCAAATAGCTGGCGTTTGGCCTCTGCAACAAAGGCATTGCCCGGCCCGGCTATGAAGTCAACCTTGTGCATCGTCTCTGTGCCCATGGCCATGGCCGCAACAGCTTGGACACCGCCGAGGATCCAGATTTCATCGGCACCGGCATAGTGCATGGCAGCCACGGTGGCAGGCGGGATTTGACCGTTGATGGGAGGAGTACACCCAATGACCTTGGGTACACCAGCTGCTTTGGCGGTGAGAATCGTCATGTGTGCAGATGCTAGCAAGGGATATCTCCCGCCGGGAATATAACTGCGTCACTCCATGTAAGCGCCCATATCGGGAGGGTTAGAGTGCAAGTGTTTAGGTTCATCTTACGCTCCGACGCAGTTTATGGGGATGTTCTTGTGGCCAAGGTGCACTCCTGGACGGATTTCCATTTCCAAATCCGTAATCGTATCTCGCTGCGCCAATGCAAATGCACGTACGTTGTTCTGGACCGTTTTGATATCGGCTACGGTTTGCGCAGGGACTTGCGAGACGATCTTGTCAATCTGAGACTCGGATAGACGAAATGACTCGGGCGACCATTTGTCGAATTTCTCCGAATATGAGCGGACAGCTTTGTCGCCATTGGCGCGGATGTCATCAATGACGCCCTTCACAATGTTTGGCACATTGAGGGTCTGAGCCGAGTCATTCCCATCCGGAGAGGCTTTGGATTTAAGGTATTGTGCCATTTTTGGAAGCGTAATCTATGAATCGAACTGAACTTTTGTTGGTAGAAAATCCAGGGATGCACAATCCTCGAGATTTTATGGACAATTGCTCGGTTTTATGCCACTAGCCTTTTGGAATGGACTCCACGACAAGGCCGAAAAGGCGGCCAAAGACGAGCATAGCACTTCAAACGTGCAGACGCCACAAAATACGGACCATGGAGCGACACGGCGAGTTTAGATCCACAAACTGGCGTTGCCGGGGCCGAGGTCCGAAGTCCGAAATGCAATGCCACGCCCTTGAGTCCTTGACGGAACAAAGAACGGAGTTCCGAGCCGGCGTGGACTACCGTCTCAGGTCGCTTTACCAAGAATGTGTTACAAGTGACCTGGCAAGACGGGTCGACCTACATCTAAGCCCCCCATCTACTCTACTCTTGCTCATTATTTGCTTTGCTTTCCTAATCTCCAAAGGGGTGCCCATCGTCGCCAGAATGTCATCGGCCTCGAAACTCAACCTTTTGGGGCACATTGCACTCATCGGGCTGGGCGAGATTGGAATTTCTTTTGCTGCCCTTTACCTTGGCTATACGAATAGCTGCGTACACGTCTTTGACACCCGTTCTGACCTTGAGTCACATATATCAGCAGTCCTACCGGGATACCTCGATTCCCATGATTCATCAACCGAAGTCACGCAGCTCCGGGCATCGGGACGCTTGAAACTATGTTCATCAGTAGAAGAGGCATGCGCAGGAGCTGCCATTGTTCACGAGCAAGGGCCTGAGAATTTGGCATTTAAGCGTTCTATTTGGGTACAGATTGAAGCATGCGCGCCACCCACCACCTACTTCTGGAGTTCAACTTCTGGAATTCCTGCGTCGCTGCAGAACCAGGACATGGCCGTCAAGACACGACTCTTGGTTGTCCACCCTTTTAATCCGCCACACATTGTGCCACTGATTGAAATCGTTCCGTCCAAAAACACAGCAGCCGATCAAGTTACTTTTGCCAAAGACTTCTTTGCCGGACTGGGCTCGGGACACCGTCCCATAGTGGTGCAGAAAGAAGTGCCCGGATTTGTGGCAAACAGGCTAGCCTACGCCATGCTGAGGGAGGCTTGTTCTTTGGTCGACCAAGGAGTATGCAGCGTCCAAGATGTAGATGAGGTTGTCATGGCGAGTGTTGGTCCTAGATGGGCTGTCCAAGGTCTTTTCAATTCCTATAATATGGGAGGGGGTGCTGCAGGGTTGCAACACTTTTTTAATAAACTAGCCGGGACGATTCAAGACGTGTGGGATAGTTCAGCTCCAGTTGATTTCAATATGGCAAGGTCAACCGAGCCAGCCACGCAGAAAGTTGACTCGAATCGGGGATGGGAGTCCAATGTGGTTCGACAAACACATGAAGCCTACGGCTATCCGACTCCTGCCCAGTATAAAGAACGCGATATCAAGCTAATAAAAGTAGTAGCATTGCAATAGAATAGAAGCATGTCCAAATCTAAAACATGAGGCTCTTGGTGAAACAATCCGCAACTTCAATAATGGTTGACTTGTCGAATATCGCGTACCCTGTCATGGTGCCAGCCAACTGAAAAGGCAAAATTCGTGGCAGAGTTTCCAAAGTCCCTGCTCATCTTGAGCTAATTGGAGGCTAGCAGTGCTAGGTACTTAAGTATGCATCGACACGAATTGTCGGGCCGATGTCCGGAGGCGCACATGGGTATAAGAAACACAGGTCAAAGACTAAATCCATCAAGCGAAGAAACAGACAGAAATGAACAGCTTTGCGCACCATCAGCATGTCTGAAATGGTTATTCTAATCACAGCCTCTTCCGCAGGTCTCGGTGCGGCTATTGCCAAGAGTCTCATCACGTCGCACCGGGTTGTAATTAATTACAATTCCAGTCCACAGCACGCCCACGACGTCCTTGAAGAGCTTCTGCAATTGTCTACGAGCTCCAACGCTAGTCATGATGATGAAACCCCAAGAGCTATTGCCATTCAAGCCGATGTTAGTAAACCTACTGAGATTCGACGTCTAGTGGCAGAAACCGTGACAAGAATGGGCCGCCTAGATGGTGTGGTGTCAAATGCTGGTTGGACGAGCATGAGAAACTTTTCAGACCTTGACGATAACATTGACGAGGACGATTGGGATCGCTGTTTTACAGTCAATGTCAAGAGCCACCTGTTCCTCCTTACTGCAGCACGGGAACACTTGGATGAGACAGAAGGCTCATTCATTACAGTCGCCAGTGTTGCGGGCGTCAGGCCAAGCGGCAGTTCTTTGGTAAGATTTCCAGCCAAATCACCGCGCTTGGATGCTACATATTTTCTGACTAATCTCATGGAAGCCGTATGCTGTCTCCAAAGCGGCTCAGATCTACCTCGTCAAATGCCTAGCGGGTATAGTCAGCCCAAAAATTCGGATTAATTCAGTGTCTCCGGGAATTTTAATGACTGTGAGCTTTATCCACCGAATCTTGAGCGGCTCTATTTATAACTCACTTTAGAATTGGGGCCGCCAATTCCCAGAGGAGACATTGCATCACTCCATGGATAAGACCTTACTTGGGCGGTTTGCAACTGTCGAGGTATAGTTTCTTGGTTTCTCCGCAAATTTAGCCATCTATTAACGAGACTCTAGGACGTTTCGGAACAAGTAAAAGTTCTTCTAACAAGTCGCTCTATTACTGGTGTAAACGTGGTGATTGACACGGGATTTTCAATTCATTAGCGACTCTACTTAATAATGTACAGTCCCATGGGATAGGATTGCCGAGTCTCGTGTTGCAATATGTGTGCCTCAAGTTTTCCTACTTCCAAGACTACGTGAAAGTGAAATAGATATTCTCACAACATTTTTGATGATGGCCTAATCGTACGAACCCCACAGAGCAACATCTCTTGGATATATGTACCATATTGTGTCAATAACCTCACGTTGAGCCCACATCATACTTGTAGTCGTCCGGCTAGTAACGCACTAGATGCATCTTCTGAGTCAATAGCGGCATTTTAGCTTCAAGGTCATCTTGTCTCGTCCAAGGAGCATATACTGTCAGTCTCTCAGGCAACGTAGCTTGTTAATGTGCCACACTTATTTTGGCAGTTGCATATCATTCCTTCAAACTCGCATAAAACTTGTGGCGTACTTTTTGTGCGAGCTGAAGTCCCGGACTCCTGATTACTGCCCCCATTCACGGCACTGTAGCTTTCCCAAAATTCCTTGCCTAACCTGGCCAAACAATGCTCGGCCGCAACCTCTCGTACATAAACTCCGAGTCCGTGTAGCTAGCAATGCCACAGTTGGTTGAGCTAGACCCCATCGTGCCACTGGAGTCGTTGTTGAATGTACCGAGTGGAAGGGCCAGCAGAGGACCTGGCTAAACCGCATCTAATACTCGACAGCTCTCAGCCATCAGTGACCGATTATTAAAGTGGAAACTCGACCAAGGTAAATGTTCCGGGTCCCTATCTGAATATAGATATAAAGTTCAAATCTCCTATTCCTAATAAACCGAATCTAGCTCAAATTTAAATTTAAGGCATGCTTGATAGTTACTACAAGGTAAATTCAAGAATCTGTCGAAGTTGACCTACTTCTACTATTTTCACGGGGTTAGTCAGAATGCAATCGTCGTTCATCGCGTTGTCTGCGACGGCCCCAATTTGATCCTCTCCTATTCCTACGTCGCTCAATCTTGTAGGCATGCTTAGAAATTTAATATAAGCCTCAACAACTTCACCTGCGTTTGATGTCTCTTTTGCTAAACCAGCCTCTGATAAAACTCTGGCGACCATCTCATGCCCCCAAAAGACGTTTAAAACTTTGCTCTGGCGTTCTTTTACCCACGACTCACCATGCTGATAATTCCACTTCAAGACTGATGGGAGTACGACACAGCTAGTCTCGCCGTGACCAACTCCCAACGGGCCGAGCTGATGTCCAATACCATGACTTGCGCCCATAGCTACTCCCGTGGTTCCTCGAATTGCCTCTATGACGCCCAGCATCTCGTTTCGCCGTGCTACTAAATCACCGGGGTTCATCTTGGTGACAAGCAGAGATGGTAGTAACAGCCCAAGCCCACTCATAAGGTGCTTCTCTTGCACCGCTTTCGTCTCGGATGATGCCTGTCCATGGCGAAAGAAGACGGAGCACAGGCCTTCGACGCAGTGATCAACAGCCCTCATGCCAGAGCTTAGCCACACTCTCCCTGGCGTAGATATTGTCAAGGCGGGATCGAGAATTACCAAGTGTGTCCCCATACTGTGATGACGAAAGATTGATTTCCGGTGTTTTTGAGGATGAGTAGCTCCGCCATCGATTGTGTATTCGCCTCCCGAGAGGGTCGTAGGGATGTTAATAATGTGGATATTGCAAGTCTTCAGGCTTGCAGGGTCCGGTTTAGCTCCAATATGGATCTTGTCTAGATCATCAAGTGTGAAGGCGCTGTTGGCGCATGCGAAAGAAGCAATCTTGGCTCCGTCCGTAAGAGAACCGCCTCCGAGAGTAACGATTAAATCAGCTTGATTATCACGGAGCTCGGAAGCGATTTCCAACACTTCGGGCCAAGGTGTATGAGGTTTGATGCCATGACGAATACCGCAAATTTTGGCTCCGAGGGCGTTTCTTAAGATTGCAAAGTTTTCCGTTTTGCTAATCGAGCTGGAGACTATAATATAAATCTTTTTGGCCTGAAATGTCTCATCGGCGTGGAATTTGCATGCGTCTTGAAATGGAATGCCAATTGAGACGTGTGGCTTTGAGCTCAAGGCTAAAAAGTATTCTTCATCTCGATGTCTCATTTTGGAGATTGGCTGAAGAGTGTTTTGTAAAGTGTGGCTCGAGTTTGGACCGCAAATTCAAAGCCATGATCAAGGCCGAGGCTTTAAAGGCTGTCTGCCTCACTTAGGCGGAGGCCGCAACGCAGTCCCATGTGACGAGCGGCTACCGAAACTTGTCGGCTGCATGAGTTTGTATTTCCCAGACAAGAGTATATTCGCGAGATATTGCCGAGGTTCAAGCAGTAGGTTTACGCTGTAAGAAGAAGTATAGCAGCTACGCCACACCTACTAGCTCTGACCAGGTATCAATTAAACGTAGCAGCTGCGATTTACTCTGAAATGTCATACCAATCATGTCCAACCTCCAACCATGGCGAACCTTCAAAACAAAGTGATTGCCATCACTGGTGGGGCGTCAGGCATCGTTCTTGCTGTCGCCAAACAATGTGCTGCCTTTGGCGCTTCTTTGGCTCTTGCAGATATTCAAGAAATACCACTGAAGCAAGTCGAGGCAACCTTGACGGCTGATGGGGTTGATGTAATGGCTACCAAAGTTGATGTCTCCCACTCGGGGGAAGTCACTGCATGGGTTGGAGCAATTATGAATCGATTCGGTCGACTTCATGGGGCTGCCAACCTTACGGGTGTCGAAAGCAATCGAGCAGGAGTATTCGCAAATTTGGAAGATTTGGACGACAGTGTCTGGAATTTGATCATGTCTATCAACTTGACTGGCTTGTTCTTTTGTTTGAGAGCACAATTGAAGGCGATGGAGGCAGGCGCTTCCATAGTCAATGCGGCAAGTATAGCAGGGCTCATCGGCCGCCCTGGTCTGGATGCGTACAGCGTCAGCAAACATGGCGTTGTAGGCCTGACCAAGACTGCCGCGAAAGAAGCTGGGGAAAAGGGGATCAGGATCAACGCTGTTGCTCCGTAAGTTTCCATCATCAGTCCACAGACTGCTTTACCTTTCTTCCTATTACTGAACTGATTGAATAGCGGTCCGATTCATACCCCTATGTTGAGCCGCATCATAGCTGCCGGCGGTAAAGATCGCGCGGTTACCAACTCTTACGCCACACTTCCTCTAAAACGACTGGGTACTGCTGAGGAAGTGGCGAAAACGTTCGTATTTCTTGTCAGTGACAATTCGAGCTTCACGACCGGTTCTGTCTACACCGTTGACAGGAGTTTGTGCTGCTAGAATGACATGGCTATCACAAAATACACGCTAGCTAGTTTGTGGCTTCTATGAGGAATGAAGAAGATTTACTGTAGTTTACAGGCTGGAAATGCCTGAGCCTCTGAGACAGCTGATGCCTCGCACCGCAATGACTATGACTATGACACACTGTGTGCAGTACAGACTTCAAGCAAGTCGATAGATGTTTCGGCAACAGTTTAGTCCACAACAGAGAGATATACGAAGGCTAAAGAGCATTGAGAACTGCGCCATCTCACCTAGCGTATGTTTTTACGAGGCTCAGAGCGAATGTTTCAAGAACCAGACCAGTGCTTCGCTGGGCCGGGTATTTTCGATAGGGGGTTCGGGTAGCAGAGAACTCTACACGGCAGGCTCCCACGAAGATTTAAGAAGCCGAGGTTTGCAAAAGCCTGTTAGCGCTAATCAACCATGTACAATAAGCGAGGTAAGATCCCTGTGATATTTACCTCGCTTATTATGGAACCGCCCTAGCTTCTTCGCGCCATGATTACAACCCAACGGTATCAGGTGACCGATGTTGTATTAATAGTCCCTGGGAATACCGGCCATGCAAGATATACTGCAATGGGCTCAAGTCTGGCTACCTCTAAACATACTAACAATGACGATTCATCACAACCTTCAGAGTGACTTGGAGCTCAACGTTTCCAAATTACAACTGTCTGCAGTAAGCCAAGAGACCATCGAGCTGAACCGCCATCTCCAGGAGCTTGAACTGAAATGCCCCAGGTGGTTTGATGTGAGTTTCTCTGCTCGCGGTCATTTCGAGCAAACTTCCCTGGCTAAATCAGCTACGTCCAACAGGTTGGAGCGGTTGAATACCGCCGCATGCGCAAGTTGGGCCAAACACCACTAATCCCGAGTATTTCAGTACCTTCTGCAGTATCTGATGCTCTACCGTCGAGGGACAAGGGTCGCACGATTCCGTGTCGAATTCTGAGGCCATCAAACTCGAGTGTTAAAGCGGGAGGGCTTCTCCTTCATTTTCACGGAGGAGGCTGGGTACTAAACGACGAAGAATCATCAGACACATATCTACAGAGTATTGCGGATTCTTGTCAACTTGTTTGCATCTCGGCCGGCTACCGTCTAGCCCCGGAGCACCCATTTCCCGCTGGCCCGGAAGACTGTATGGACGTTGCGCAGTGGCTAATAGCCAATGGCGCTGAAAAGTACGGCGCAAGTCTCGCCTTTATTTGTGGCGAGAGTGCTGGCGCAAACCTAGCCCTGGTAACGAGTCTGGGACTGTTGCGTTCCCCCCTGCTAGAGTATGCGAATTTCCGACTCAAAGGACTGCTCCTACACTACGGTGCCTTCTCATTACTCTGGCAACCCGGCACTAGACTTTTCCAAAAGGACTCGACATTGGTTCTCGACGAAGAGACCCTTGATAGTTTCCGAAAAGCGTACCTGACGCACTCTGATATAGAAACTATAACGTCTCCTCAAATCTCTCCTTTTTACGCGGACCTGAATGGTATTCAATTACCAGAGGCTTTAATCACCTGCGGTACAAATGATTGCCTTCTTGAAGACAGCGTTTTTATGAGTACGAGATGGATACTCGCTGGGGGAAAGGCGGTACTGAAGTTGTACCCCGGCAGCTCACACGGCTTTATCCTTTTTTCGCCGGACCGACATGAAAATACAAAGCTTGCCTTGTCGGACGTTGCTACCTTTATTCGACCTAAACTCATAGTTGATAGCTCGAAACTTTGATTTCTTGGGAGCACGAGGTTTACAGAAGGTCACGTATAAAGAGTTCTGAGATTCTATCCATCTACAAGTTCTTTGGTTCTGAAGCTATGGCTTGAATACTCTAATAGAGAAATAAAAACACTGCATCAGGTCTTGGTTGGTCCACAAGATGTGATTAAGGACCATGACAGGAGGCTGTTCTGTGAAATATAGAAAGTACGCATAGAAAAGAGTACTATACAATGCGACTGATTTCTGCGAGAGGGAAGGTTTCTAAGTTATGTGGGATAATACATTATTAGCTATAACGCTCTGTGATACCTAAGGTATTCGGGAAGATTTAAGAATTTCGGTATATTAATATAATGTAGTATTTTATATCAAGTTAATAAAAAAGTAAAAAAAAAGGGATAGATGCAAGACATCTAGTAGTAGTATTATATAAAAATTAACAAAAGTTCACGTAAGTAAATAAATTAAAAGTAACATATAATTTTATACATAAAGGTTAATAGTTATATAAATAACAATACGTTTTAATTAAACTTAAACTAGAGTTAAATATTATCTATAAACATATTAACAACTCAACTTATACATGTCTAGTCACGACTTGGCTACTCAAAAAACTTCTTTCTTTGCTTCAACATCTCCGCGACAGTCTTATCGTGGCCAAAAATCAGGTGAGCATCAAAGTTCCTCTGTAGCCTTTTGATCCTATTCTTGCTCCGAACCCATTCCACAACATCCCTAGCAAGCCAGCCATGTGGCTGGCTCAAGTGATAATTTTCTTCGACATGAAACTGATCCGTCGTCCAAATAAAGGTGCCATCTCGTGCGAGGTTCACTTGCATCACCACTAAACCCGGGGTATGTCCAGGGCAATGATGGAGGGTTATGCCTTGACAGAGATCAACCTGGCTCTCGTTAAACGTTTGCCAATTGAGCTTTTCCAGTTGCATATAATGACCGAGGTATGTCCCCAGGTCCGCGCCCGTGGCCACAGCCCAACAAGCGTGCTTGAACTCATCTTCGTGCACGTAAATTGGCACGTCGGTGCCTAAAAAGTGCTCCAGTCCACCGGCGTGGTCAATATGAAGGTGACCCATGATGACAGCCTTGACATCTTTAATGTCATTGCCAGTTGCCTTTATGGCAGCCGGCAGCTTATGGTCCTCGGTATATTCAATCCTGGGAAATACATCCGTGTAGGGAGTACCCCAGGCCTAAGAAAACGTCGAGTAATGTTAGCGGGAGCAAACGCTTTCCCAGAAAGTAAGGCCACGGACAATTTCCAGATTTTCAGCGCATCCCGTCTCGAAAAGAATTAACCCGAAGTGGGCATGTTCAATCAACGCAGAAAGAACCACAAGGTCGCGGGTTTTTCTGGGGGGATTCGGATCGCTCTGGCTGCAGCCATTCGCACCCTGGAGAATCCTAGACGCTGTCAGTAGAATCCACAAGAAATGCACATGCTGAGAAATTCTCACCAGCCTTCGTCGGCACGTAGAGTCCCCAGGTCGAGAATATGCATTTTGGTGCCGGGGGGGCATTGAAATGCCGGCACAGAGGCATTGGCAAACGGTTCCGACATGAATTGCGGCAAAGCCATGATGATGATTCGATGGTAGTTTCTGTTATTGGTCCGAGACGGCCGGGTTTTACGGTCAAGAGGCAGGAGAACTCCACTTACACCTTCATTTATTTCAATTTCTAGGTTGCGCTTCAAGCCTCGTGGATTGCGGGGTTTCTGGGGATCAATCAGCTCAGCCGAGTCCATCAACCGAGTCATTCACTCAAGCCAGCTGCGGTTATATGCCGTATAACCTTGGTGGATGGAGTCAAAAGTTGGAAATTATCTCATTTGGCCCGAAAAACTACTCCCGGAGTGGCTTCCCAAGAATGATTGAGCTCGGTTCTATGACAATAACCTCGCCGTCTTGGGATTCATCGGGCTAGGCTCGAGAGGGTTGGACCTCCCAGATTTACCATTTTCGGCCAAGTTGTCTTTAACCTGAGTGAGGGCTGGGAGGGGGGTGGAACAAGCCATAGTTGGTGGCAACCTTATCTGCGTCGCAAGACCTGAGCCAATATCGACATATGTTACGATACAGTGCCCACTTTCTCAATATGCATCCAAAACTTATATTCCAGATAGAAACAAAGACATTGTCTCGTCAATAACCATCCTTGGTATGGGATAATATTAGGCCTATACATACTATAGAGTAGAAACAGCTGATACTAGCCGTCGACCCTAGGTAGGCTGTATTTAGATATACAGCTGTCATCTCTCGTATTCTGGAAAGACTTGACCGAACACATCATCTTTCGCCTCATACACATCTAGCGACAAGGAATTCCCATGTCAAGCAACAAAGTTACAAAGAATATTCCAGGACTGATGGCTTGTCACCAATAAAAGTCCTTATATCGTTTGAAAATATAGTATCGGATCGGTCCATTTACTTATTAGCTTGCTCATGTTAAGTCGGCTAAATCCCTAATATTCCACGAGATATGCTACAAGACTATTATATCGGTTAAACCCTTGTTTGCTAAAGTTACTGCTTCAAACCGGACTAGACCTTGTCTTGTGCATCTTCGACATGCGTGTGATCCAACCCATTGGTCTTGACATCACTGCGAGGGGGCTGTACGGACTTGGCATCCTTACCATCTATAGTCTTTTCCAAAGCCCCCTCATTCTTGTTAGGAAGTTGAGACGCTTCAACCGCAACCTCGTCACCAAAAAGCTGTCCAATTTCTTCCAGAGTGAGTCCTTTGGTCTCGGGGAACTTGAAAATGATGAGGGGGAGCATGAATGCGGTCATGGAGATGAATACGATGTAATACTTCCATCCAATATAGTAGAAGGCTGGACCAGCAACACTGGCATATACTACAGGAAGTTGTTTTAGCTATTAAACCACGGCCAGCTTGTGATATGGAATTACTTACTTGTTGTCATCAGGAAAAGACCGGCTATAGAGAAACCAACACCCTGGGCACGAATGTTTGTGGGGAATATCTCGGTACACTTGGGTAAAAGAAATCAGCTTCTTGTGTCCGAGCTGTGGTGGGAAGCCTTACATAGACATAGCTAGAAACATCGAGCCCTGAACCATAAAATGAGACGAAGAGGAAGGTGAAAGCTACTGCTGCACCGGCGCCTGCAGGATTGGTATTGCTTGCTCCCCCACAATTGGCAACTAGTGCGGTCACCATGATGAGAGAAAACATGCAACCGCACTGGTACTTGATGAGACTCTCGGTCCAATATTCTTGGAAGGGTGTGACTTACCAAACAAAATACCATGCACTTCTTGCGTCCGAAACGATCCAGATACAGTGTGTTCAGATAGTTCAAAAATGCTGCCCATGAATTGTAGATGGCGAGGAGCAGTAGAGGCAGGCTGCCAGTAAGCCCCAGGTTTTGTAATTCCAGCACCTGCTTCTATTAGCATCCAAGACGACGAGTCCTTGCGAGGAAATATTACCATGTAATTTGAAATCACGAGCACTCCCGTTGACATGCACGCAGCCTGGATCCAAAACCCGTAAAGCAGACGGGTGCGGTATGACTTGATCTTCATAATTTGCCAGAGATTGCGGACCTTGTTTACTCGATCAAGTTCAAGCTGATTACGAATCTGATGGAATTCATGGCGTGCAACCAAGTGTTGCGTGTCGTGTTCCGTCTCATGTAGCCTTTGCAATATCGCCAACCCTACATAGACGAGATTAGTTCAAGTTGGCGGCGAAATAGAGATTGGCACGCTCACCCTCTTGATGGCGACCTTGATCCATAAGCCATCTGGGGGATTCAGGGAGCCACGGGCTTCCGAGGCATAACAGCAGGGGCGAAACACACTGCAGAGCAAGCAGCAAACGCCATTGAATGGTTGGGTTACTTTCGTAGTAAGTGCCAAAACCGCACCAGCCAGACATTCCCTGGCCAATATTTCTCAGTACAATAAAAGTCTCAGCGCCAAGGTGGAACCTACATAGGAGACGCAGATGACGAAGCCATGGGAACCCAAAACTCGGCCTCTTTGCGACGCTGGCGAGATTTCTGAAATATACGTTGGAACAGCACAGTTGATCCATGCGACGGCGAGACCATTGACAACACGAAAGGCAAGGAACATGCCGATGTGGACGGATCCTGCTTGGAGTGCTGCCGAGATTAAGCAAAGGAAAGCTGATATCTGAATCGCCCGTTTACGCCCAATTTTGTCCAAGAGGCAGAAGACGGTAAGGGCTCCAACAACACCGGCACCGGTATAACCGCCGTTGGCTGCACCGATGAGCGATGATCCATAGGCGCTGTCGGAAGTAAACTCGAAGTAGCTGTAAAAGGAAGGAAGTCCTATAACAGAACCGATGATTGCAGAATTGAAGCCATATGTAAATGAGCCGAGTGTGGCAAAAAATGAGACGGTAAAATTGTAGCCATTGGCTTTGGCATTTGGGTGGGCCATGATGTTGAATCTTTCAACCTTTCGAGTCTTGACAAAGTTTGGAACAATCATGAGACCTTTGCGTCATGTTGGCAAACCTGGGGAGTTGATCTAAGTATGCACTTTAATGCGTAGCAACTAAACCCCAGACGAGGCCCTTGAACATCTGGGGTAAAACTCCATGTCCGTTTTGCCGGTGTGGCGCCTGGGGGTTGCAGGGTGCGGTGGATGGCGCTAAATCGCGAGAAGCCGAGTAGATTTCTGTTCATGTTGGGTTAACAAGGTCTGGTGCTTGTGATATTCAGAGGCTGTTGGTCACAATGGTTGCTTTTCCTAATAAGCAGCGGCTTGCCAAATCCCGAGCTATGACAGGTAACAAGTGGGCGGCCTTTGACCATAGATGGCTCCGAGTCAAGTATTGTCAGCCATGTATTTGGGAGCGATCTCGCTGTAGAGAAGCCGAGAAAATATTTGCTGGCCGGCGGGGAACTCCAAACCAGCGCTGGTTCAGTGATGAGAATGGATTGAGTCATTCATCAAAAAGGATGCCCAAAACAAAACTTACATGATGGAAATTGCCAGAGATGACAAAAGAAGCTACGGAACTCTGGGTTTTGACTTTATTGTAACTCTGTGTAAACAGTATTTACACTGCGGCCAGGAATATGTAATAACCCAAGGGCTTCGATCAATCTACAGGTAAATCTTGCCGCCTATCCAGTATGGAAAGGTGCTGAATTGGCGGCAAATCCTGGCGCTTGGTGTAGAGACGGAAGACGATATACATGGGCGTTAGCTTCTATACAGCAGCTTTGGGTTTGGCTAGTATTCTACACTTATGATGGCTTGGAGGCCCTACTGCCGCGGGTTTGGAGAAGCCGTGGCTACAAGGCATATTACCGGGTACTTGGCTCGTCTTCTCCAAGCATGGATTTAAACGTGGAGAAGTTGGGGTAAAACTAGACAAATTCTCTTCTTTCTCGTGTCAGCTGCATATGCATGCTAGGTGTCTTGTACTTCACGCTGGTAGCTTTTTCAATCATCTTTCGGTCGTGCCAAACACGCTGCTTTTGTTTCTGCAACATGGAGCACGCGTTCAAGACTTTCCCCGACGGACTGCCTACCTTGGCGGAACTGAGAATACACATTATAGAGACAAATCTGCCATCAGGAGCAGCTTGGATTTGGGGTGATGATGACGAGGTAACATGTTGAGCAATAAAATTGTGGACATTTTCTCAAGGAAGAGTAGCTCGGCCGAATCAATTTATTAGCACCATCGAAAGTTCTAGAGGCCAAAGAGCAGGAAATCCAGGATGGTCCAGGATGGTCATGTCATTTCCCTGAAGTTGGTGAAGCCAACACCCAATGCCTTGAGCTGTTCCTTATACGATGCTGTATAGCTGGCCGATGAATCTTGCGGCAAAAGCGTGTGCAATAGCAGGAAACACAATGAGAGGCCGTGCGCTACTTCCTCTCTTTGACGCAAGTACTCAACATGCAATAAGTCAATTTAATTGTAACAGCTCTAGAGTGACACCTGCTTGAATGATCAAGATGTGCAGTATGGCAGCCTTGGGCTGCCAGCACCGTTATCTACGCATCTAAGCTCTCTTACCATTGACTTGAACTTGTCTCATGAGTAGAAGGACTAAAATTTGGATAATTAGCAACATTGAGTCTTCCTCTAGGGTTAATAACTTATAAAAGAGTCTGCTCCTTACGATACTATCCATTAACAGAGAATTATGCAAGTTTCTGCAATAAGCAACTAAAACATGGGTGTCCGCAACTTCCAAGATGGAAGCACTCCCGACTAGTTGTTTCGTGACTCCTTTTAATTAACTGAGCCTGCATGCATAAATAGCACAGCAGCTCATGCAATTATTGATGCCCTATACAGCGCCATTTCTCCGATAGCGAGGCACACATCATTATATATGGCCAAGTTGATGCAGACAGCTATTCATGTGTGTTTGGAGAACGGTACCGTGCCGTATCTAGGCATCTATCTGTCAAACGCGTGTGCCTTCCTATCGGAGAGACACTTGACTAATTGTCGACCTGATATATCTGGTACTCAACGGCAGACCCGGTCTCGTCCACCACAAACCGACCCTGTCCAATCCACACGACGTCCTCCACCCACTTGAATTTCGGATCACTAGTCTCAATAATTGGAGACGAGAACCAATAATGATCACCATACTCGGTAGTCCTCGCATCCGACTTCCAATCGAGAACTTTTTTCGCCTTCTCATCATGCCTCAATCTTCCGCTGTAGTAAATGTACAAACTATGGCCGTCCGTCGTAGTAGCCTGAGTGCGGACGTCGAGATGAGCAATCCCCGTGGATCCATTGAGCTTTAATATCAAGTATCATTGTTAGACTCCTTCACAATATCAAAGTGACGTACCCCTAGGGAGACTTTTTTGGGCCAAAATCCAATCGCCGCCCCCTGGTAGTAGTTTAGCATTGAGTCCTTGACCTTGCACAAATCCCGAGGCAATAGGAACAATGATTCTTGAAGGACCGCCTTGGATGGCCTTTAAATCAACGCTGTTGGGTTGGCACATGTATCCTCTCATGGAGAAGACGTGTCTGAGGGTAGGAGCCATTGTTGGTGCCAAGTAAAGGATGAAAATCCAACGAAAATAGGACGCTATCACTTATTAGCCGGGATTGGAGACGAACCGGGTCCAAATATTTAGAATTGTAGCTTATATATGAGGAATCATGTAGTGGATAGCTGCCGCGCAGTGAAAATTATCGACTGCACCTCCCTACCTTTTGTTGGTGGTAAAGTCAATAGTTCTGGGCCGGAGAGCTTTCACCGAGCAGTCCAAGGCTTCGCCGACGGCATGTAAGTATTATTCGGCCAAGTTTGCTCTGCCCGAGGCTTCTACAGTTGTCATTAAATGGGGAAAGGCATTTAGCTACCAACCTCGGCGACTTGACGGCTTTTTGCGCGGCAAGAACATGGCTGCTTCTCACCCCAGCAGTGGCGCTCATAACGTCCTCACCCTACCAGACCCTACGACTAAAGCGGAACTATAGGATATCCTAAACCTTTGGTCTCTTTTTCATCCATCCAACTCATCTCTTCATTGTGGCGAGAAATTGTTAATGGATTATATTTTACAAAGCTTCTCACTAAATGGCAAGACTGCCATTGTGACGGATGGCACTGGCGGCGTCCGATCTGTTATGGCTAGTGCTCTAGCTCGAGCCGGTGCATCCATTGTCTCTATGGAGCTTCCGAATAATTCTTTGTCTGCCGTGTTTAGGACGAGTATAGAAAGCGTGAGATCCAATATACTGGTTTTTCAGTGCAGTCTCTCAGAGCCCACTAGCTTAAGGGCCTGCTATAAGTCCATCTGGGACGCCGGTGTATACCAGACGTACTCTCAACTGCGCTGGTGTCATGCGCCGCAATCCCTGTAAAAATGTTACAGACGAGGAACTGGATTTAGCAAGTCATGTCACATGTGTCTACCTGACGTCGGCCATAGTAACAGTTCGCAGCTCTTCGACGTCAACGCTAAAGCATGTTACATATCGACTCAAGAGTTTGGGCGCAAGTTCTTATCACTAGGACGACCTGGAAAATTATTAATATTGCTTCGGTTACTTCCTATCAAGCTGGATTCGACGCTGGTGTTTACTCTAGTCCAAAGGGGGCCGTCATGCAAACGACCAAGGCTTTTAGCAATGAATGGGCATCCAAGAGGCCTGGCACAAATAAATATGTACCATGTCTTGAGCGGCTCAATTATACCTCGGTGTAAATGACGCTACCTCGTTAAAATAGCACTCTATTTATGTTGCTTCCACCGCCGTCTTGGGCGGCGAAGCCAGCAGCCTGCGAATGACTTCAAACAGTGGCTGAAACAGACCTCCCGTGATAATTATCACCCGAATAGAAGCCTTGCGCTTCCAACCATTTAATACGTAATGTCCTTGTAGCCTTCGAAAGGACTATCAAAATAATATGTAGTATCGCGCCCGGGATTCTCCTTGGTCGAGAAACCGTTACCGAGATAGGCAAAGCGATTTTTACTCAAGGTCTGCCAGTCAAAGTCCTCGAAGCGCGGCTTCTCAAGCATATGGAACCAGTGTACTCTGCTACCCGGGTGCAAGGCAACGACTGGCCCATCAACTTTTCCATTCTTGAACCACGATCGACAGTGCGTACTCCAGGCAGTGCGCTTCATGAACATGTCGATGTGCTCAGCGAAATCCGCTACAGCCTCCTGTTTAGGGACAACGGATTTGATGCCTTCTGTCTGGCATTTGTGAAGTATCTGAATGATATACTTGGCAGCGTGCTCTACAATGGGTAGTACAGATCCGTGTCCTATCGGGGCGTTTGGTCCAAGGAACACTATGTGCAGACTGAGGTTAGCAAGGCCACGGAGCAAACAAAGGGATTGTGGAAACACGTACTAAAGTGGTTTGGGAAGTTTGGGACAGCTAGAGACAAATAAGCCTCAGGTTTGTCTTTCCACTGGTCCGCAAGTGAAATGCCGTCTTCTCCAATCACTGGATATCTGGGGTAAAATGATATGTCGAACCCCGTGGCACATATGAACATGTCAACTTTCAAGATCTCTCCGGTCGAGGTCTTGATGCCCTCTGGGACAATTTCCGCTATGGCGTCTGTCACCACCCGAACATTTTCTTTAGTAAGCGCCTCCAGGTATCCATTCCCTGGCGTGGGACGTCGGCAACCAACGGCAAAAGTTGGTAGCATATACTTTAGTAGCGGAGAGTCTTTTCCCAGTTTTTCCTTCATCTCATTGATGGAGAATCTAACTGCTTCCTCCTGTTCAGGGCTATCCTTGATAATCTAAAGTGGCGGTTAGTTTGAGAACGAGCCTGTTGAAAGGAGACAGCCAACACGTACAAATTTAAATCGAGAGTTCAGCTCAGATTCGATGTCTTTACGGTAGTCCATGTAGGCTTTCGGGTCCGTTCTAAAGGTGTGCTTCTGCTCCTCGGAGACTATACCTAGATTTAGCGAATGAATGCTCATGGTTTGCTAGGGCACTATACAGGCAAAGTTCGATCCATCTGGGCCTGCTTTGTTCTGGGCAAAGCCGGCGGTGATCCAGGTTGGTGTTCGAATGAAGGTTATCAGCTTCTTGACATCTAATGATCGGTCAGCGATCGAGCCCATGCTGTAGCGCCACAGAATTTAGAAATAATTCGCAAATACCGGGTTGTATCGTGGGAACAATTTGAACCCCAGACGATCCACAGCCAAGTACGGCCACAGACTTTCCTCGCCAGTCTGCTGACGGGTCCCACGCCGCGCTGTGTACAAGTTGGCCTCTAAAGGAGTCGAGTCCAGGGATGTCCGGCCACTTCCAGTTGCTATCATGGGTCAGATGAAATCACCTACATCATGTCACAGATGATCGACTTACTTTAGAATTCCGGAGCCGCTGATGAGGAAATGACACCAGTCGTCGATGACCGACCCATCGCTTAAATTCTCAATCTTGACATTCCAAATACCTTGCTCTCCATCCCACGTGGCGTTGGTGACCTTGTGGCTGAGCTTAATGAATCGGTATAGCTCGTACTTTATTGCCAGCCTTTTGAAGTACTCCAAGATCTCGGGTGCAGAAGAGTAACTGGCAAAGTGTGAGTTTAAGGCTCAGCAAAATAGCACAATGCGGCTGAGAATGCCTACAAATTGGTCCATTCTGAATTGGACTCCCACGTGAATTGATAATTGTGAGACGGGATATCACAAGCACATCCAGGATACCTGTTCTCGTACCACGTGCCTCCCACTTCAGGGTTCTTCTCGTAAACGACGTGTGTGACTTGCTGCATGTGCTTGTCGATCTGGTAGGCGAGATTTAAGCCTGAAGCCCCTGCACCCACAGTGATGATTCGCAAATCACGCGGCTCTCCCAGTGCCTTTTCGACAACCTGGTAACGGTCCCTTGAGCCCTTGGCCATGCCACCGGTAGCACCGCGCTCCTCCGCCACGGGAGTTTGATTAAGAATGTTGCCCATAATGCGCAAAACTGCTCTTGAAAAGATATTAATGAGTCGAGATTTCGTATAAGGAAGGTGGTCGTCGTGTCTAGTTCCAATTCAATGTATCGTGCTCGCAACTGTGCGTGGTTTATAAGATGATGGAGCTCTCATACTGAGCTCCGAAATCAGGACTTCGGTTTCGACTCAAACGAAGTCGGAGGCCAGAGCGCCACCAGCCGGAAGAAGCGAACGTTGTTCGCATCATCTCAAACCCATATAACCGAGCCGACTTGATGACACTTGCCTCTGCCGTGGTTACCAACGCCCCCCAGGCTAAAAGTGGAGTTGTCTCCGCGCTACCCGCGCTTTTGGATTGGCTGAAAGCTCCTTTTTCCCACATGTCAACTTGTAATTTCTCCACACCTGGCCCACAACATTACTCTATCTAGAACAACCCGCCGATTATGATCTCTTTAGCTGCCAAATGGCTCGTGGAAACTCGCTTACCTACTTAAGTACGAAAATTTGGTAGAGGAGACCCCACGAGCCATTTGGCAGCTAAAGAGTACTCGCCCTTATGCTGCCATTGTACTCCCTTTCAATACCCTGGCCGTCGGAGCGTGGATATTGTATCTCCTTACTCATACCATGACCAAGCTAGCCGGCAGAGACTTTGCTTTCAAGGCACTTTCGATGCAGGCCGAGGTCTTGATCAAGTCTAGTATCAAACATCTTCGAGCCAATGCCCTCCAGTTCGCCAGGACACAATGCTCTCGCCTTCTATGGACGGTGCTCAAATGGGCAACATCTTTCAAAGTTATCCGGGTGTTCTCGTGCTCCTCGGTGTAAATAGAATAAATTTATGTAGACTACTAAAATAGAGTTTAAGAATTATATAATTTTTAGTTATTATTTACTTATAAATTATAAAAATTAAGTTTTTTAAAAAGTAAATTCTTATTTTATAAGTTATTAAAGTTAATAAAAGCTATAAATTTTATAAGTTAATATAAAATAGAAATATTTCTAGTTATATTATTTATACTAGCTTAAAATCAAGTAAATATAAGTAAAAGACTTTTTATTTAATACTAATATCAGAAACTTATTAAAGTACTTAGTACTAAAATACTAATATATTTAAAATATATTTATTTATTTATTTAAATACTCTAGTTAGCTTATTTAAGCCCTAGTAGCTCTTCTTATTAATTATTATAAGAAAAATATATATAAAAACTTATAATTACTTTATTTTTACCTTATTTTTATATAAAGTTTAAGTTGTTTTTAATTATATTAATTAATTAATATTATTAATCTAGTATTATTATTACTTTAAGAGTTTTATATAAGTTTTTACTTTTAATTATTATTATTTAAGTTAATCTCTTATTAAATAAAATATAAAGCTAATATAAATATAATATATATAATATATTATTTTAATTATTTTATATATAAAATACTAGTTTATTTTAAGTTTACTTTTAAGTTTACTTTTTAATTAATATAATTATTTAAGCTTATATTATATTAGCTAGCTTTAACTAGTAATAATAATTATTAACTTTTATTATAAATATAAAAGCTTTAAGGTTTTTAAAATCTAGCTTTTTTTTTTATACTTTTAATTTATATATAATTTTAATATTACGACCTAGTATATAAGCTGTAAGTTAAGCCGGCTATATAAGCTACTAGATAGTATAAGTATAATAAATTATAAAATATTAATTAATATACTAGAATTAATAAGAAAAGTACTTAATTATTATAAATAAATATATATAATATTTACTAGTATTTAAAAGTAAATATTAAGAATACTTACTTTTATAATAATTAATAATTATAATATATAAGAACTTTTAAATTTATTTTATAAATAAATTTTAATTTCTTAGTTTTTAATTATAATTATTATATTAATTTAAGTTTTATTTATAACTTTTTAACTTTAATTATTTAATTATAATTTATAATTTATTATTAATATAATACTTAAAGACCCTATTATAAATAACTAATTATAAGTTCTTGCTCTTATATATATATATCTCTTATAAGTACTATAATTACTTATTAATATTTACTATAATTATTTATAAATAATAATAATAAAATAACTAAGTATAATAAAAAGCTTAATATAAGTAAATTACTTATTATAATTTTTAAGGGTTAAAGTTAATAAGATTAAATAAGTAATATAATTATTAATAAATTAAAAACTCTTTATAATAAAAAGAATACTTACTTTAAAACTAAAAATTTTAATTTTAAAAAAATTAAAAAGGTTATATAAATAATTAAGAATTTAAAAAAAAAAGCTTTTATAAATATTAAATTAAAGTATAATATTAAAAAAGCTATTAAATTAATTATAAAAAAAGCTAATAAGACTAATAAGGCTAAGAAAGCTAAAAAAGCTTATAAGGTTAAGACTACCTAGTAAATTTATATTAGCAGTTTTACCTTTTCTAGAGGGAATTAATTAATATATAAATAAAAATATTATATATTAAAAAATATATAATAAATATTATATTTATATAATTTAAATTTATTATATAAAATTATTTTAATAATATTAAAAATAATTAAAAAAATAAAATAAAAAAAATATTTATTAATTATAAAAAATTTAAAAAAGTAATTAAAAAAATATTTAAATTAATTAATAAAATAAAAATTATAATTATTTATATAAATTAACTTAAATAAAAAGAATTTATATTAAATTATATAATATATTTTAAATAAGTTATTTTAATATTTAACTAGAAAAATAAGTTACTTATATTAGCTTTTTTTAAAAAATTAAAAAAAGAAATTAAAAATAAATTATATAAAAAAAATATATTAAATAATTTTTTAAATTATATAATAATAATAATTTAAATTAATAATAAATAATATTAATAATATATATAAAAATAA
>AZNH01000143.1:0-37294 GCA_000814955.1 Metarhizium guizhouense ARSEF 977
TTAACAATTCCATGCCAAGAAAGTAATAATACAGGGGAAGGTGTGTGGTCAGCGGGATGAAAGGTTAAGCAAGGCAGCATTCAGGTTATTGATCACGCTGCAGACAGTAAACGAACGAGGACTTGTTCATGTTCGAATGGGGCAAATGCACCAGTAGCGCTTGCAGGGGAGGTAGACCCCCTGTCAGTGCTGGACCCCCTGCCGGACCGCCCTGCCAGCGCAAGATGTTCACGTTCTTGTGAGTCTCTATGCAGGTGTATAACAACTCGATTGAACCCAAGTTCCTGCACTTTTCTTGTCTCTTGAATTAGTGCTTCATATTATCCAATGCCCGATTACCGTAGGACTTGCTATAGTGTAAGTTGGCATTGTTGTTTGGGGCTAGAAAGTTGTCAAGACTAGTATAGTAGGACTTGGGCAAACATGGCAGCTAGCTGTAACTATGGTGGTGGAGACGGGCATAATGGGAGGGACGGTAGTGGTTAGTGTGCTTTCTTGCGCAGACCCATGGCTATGATAATTGGCAAGAATAAGCTAATCGTCGGTGCCAGACCTAGGTGAACTACTCTCCCTGTCGAAGACGATGAAGAATGCCGTTCTGGATGTTGCGAATGCGACGCAGGTCCTGGAGGACCATTGTTGGTCTATGATTGATTCAGCACTAGCACATGTGCAATGTAGCATGAGTGATATGTCTGATGATCGACGGATGTTAGTGCAGATGGCCAGCAATATCAAGAACATGTCTATGCAGTTCCCGGAACCATCGAGAGCACACACCCTCCTGAAAGAGACTGTGAATATACTGAAAGAGAATGTGAATGTACTGCAGGAACCTTTGAAGGGGGTTGACAAGGCAGGACATGCAGGGTACGATGGTGGAGCAAAGAGGAAGCCGGTAGAGAACAGCAAAAAGGACAGAAAGAAGGAACCTAATATGGGTTTATATCGCAAGCGCAACGGAAAAGTTTATGTATATCGGCTTTAAAGGATCGTTTTATTAACGCCGTAGTGGAGTGCTAGGATAAATAGTTAGGTGGAGTCTTATTAACAATACACTCATTCACAATACTGATCTGTACCCAGTGCCTCATACCCTAGCAGCAGCACGCGTGCTTCACCTACCCGCAGTATTAATAGTTGTTTCGTATGTTCTTGAAATATCTTGGCACAGGCATCAGAGTCTCTCCTCGCTACAAACCACGCAAGACATGCAAGGCCGTGTTGACAAACGTAACACCCTCACAGGTGGGCGGCAACTGGTTCCTTTGCGGGGACAAAGCTTACGCTGGCTCCGCTGTGTGCCTTGGCACTGGCGCGTCCAAATCGCGGGACGGCCTTTCCCCCAATATATCCATTGTGGCCAGCGATGCGAAGCAGCTTGTCAAGGTCGGGATTAAAATATTTGTGAGGTTCACTTTGGATCGTTTTTGAATCGACCCAACGCAACTTTCACTTTTTTGGTGACGTGAGCGGTTCTGTTGGAACTTTGTCGCCAAAATGTTTGCAAAGCAGACGGTGCGTTCTCCAGTCTTTTTGCTGCCATTCGAGAGAGCAGTAAGCACCAGACTTGCATCTTGCAGAGAACCCAGCGGGTGTGCCGCAGATTGTGCACCTTCCACTATCCATTGGAGTAATCGGGAAGAAACACTATTTTTATTCCCAGATTTCAGACCGGTCATGATTTTTTTGAATTTTTTTGACGTATGTTGGTGAGCTGCGGTTACTGCGGTAAGTGGACTATCTACACGAGCTGCGCAAGTCCGACGCGTTTAGGACGCGCGCATGAATTTTCTTTTTTTTCAATTAGAACAGACAGGTCAGGGGCAGACCGTGGCTGACGGCGGCCAACAGGATGGCAAGCGGACCTCGCTGGGAGAAACGCATTGCATAAGAGCAGGCAGGGGCCGCGGCATCACCATCTCGCCGTGCCATCTATGGTCACCGTCCTTTGGTCCATGGCAGAGACATTCAGACGTAGAATTGACTGGGCCATATGCAGCCTTGACAACCAAGCAGCGATATCCAGTAGGCGGCAGCGAAAACTCTCAGGGTACGGAGTTCAATTATCCGCAGCACTCGGTGGGGCGTCCGGCAGCACTATTCATCACGCCGCTTATCTTCTGGCTGTCACCAATCGAAAATGGCGGCAGAAGGGATCAAGAGGAACCCGCTGGAGAAGCTACCGCCGGAGACGCTGCAGATGATATGTACTTTGCTTCCGCGAGCCGATTTGAAAAACCTTCGCCTGCTCTCCCGTGCGTGGGATGAAACTCCTCTACCGGCTTTACTGAGGACGGTTTATCTGAGAGTCCATCTTCAAAGCTTTGAGAACCTGCAGGACATTTCGAGATCTGAGAAACTTCAGAAGTATGTGAGGTACATCAGCTACGATGGTAGAACCCTGGGCACTTATCCATTCAGGCAGGACGTCGAGGAATGGATGGAACACTGCGCTTGCCGGGGGCTGGGAATGTTCAACACAACAAAGGTCAAATTTCTGGAGCAATTTACCCCAACACAACTGGAGAAGTACTATCAAAGCTATCAACAGTATCTGTTTATGCAAGAGCACATGTTAAGGCGGGACTATGAGAAAATAATGCTCCGAGATGCTTTGCAGAACTTACCCACACTATTGGGTGTGGAATACGTCGTACCGACTTTCCAAGACGAGCTCGAATACGAAAAGGCACGCTCGTTGACTTCATTGAGCGCCGTGGCACAGAAAATTTTGGCGGAGCCTGAAAGCTATCACAGGTCTCGCGAATCGGAAGGTCATTTCTGGACTCTGCTGGAGTCGGCGTGCCTCTCGGGCCATGCGCACAAGTTGACGAATATTCGCGGTTCAAACATTGATCTGAATCGTTGGAATGATACTGCCGCCTCGTTTACGACGTTCTATGAGAATCTCCCGTCTTTACAAGACCTTTCGCTCGAGTTTCAATTCGCCGGGCACTTCGACGGAGAAACTGAGCACTTTGCTACTTTGATCGCCTGCGCGTCGTCACTGAGGTTTCTCCGTCTTTCGTTTGACTGTTTCTTTGGGGATGAAACTCGAGGTGTTGTTTATCTCCCTCAGGTCATCACTGATGACGTATTTTTACAGAATCTCCGAAGGCTATCACTAGAAGCCTTGGTCACCTCTGAGGCGCATCTGCGCGGAGTTCTGAGACAGCATCGCCGAACTCTCCGCTCGCTTGAGCTGTCAACCATTATCTTCAAACGAAACGCTTGTCCAGATGAGTATGGAAGTGGCTCATGGGTTCTCTTCATCGAATTCTTGAACAGGGAAATGGATCTGGATCATGTGGAATTTGATGGCTCCTTTTCTAACTCTTGGAATGAGGGATGGGTGGTGACTCGTGATGTCGACCACGACATAAAAAATTCTTCCTTTGACGAAATACCACCACGGTCATCCGATGACCGTTTATTAGACCGCATTAAGCGCCTCATTACAGGTGGTAATACACATGCCAATCCTTTCACCGCGCGGAGTCCAGATGACCATTACTCTTACGGGCATAATTTACCATGGGCGATCAAGTCAGATAAGTCATGGTATTTTGAGGAACGCTTGCTTCAGTAGGCTTCGTTGTACGTTGGCACCGGATGGTACAAAAGATTGACGTTACAACGAAAGAGGAATGGAGGATATTACTGTATATTTAGCACCAGAATTACACAGAGCGCCACTACCTACTCACAACAAGCATATGTTACGACTCCTTTAAGGGGCTAGGCGGCGCCTAGTCAGGGAGCTGAGGCCGTCGGTGCCTCCACTGAGGACTGGTGTCAAACAATCCTTGCACGGCTTGATAGGTCATGTTCCCGATCTCTCGAGTGAGCTTGTCAAATCATATCTGGAACGACTGTTACTGGGCCACTGTTCTTCCTGCGGGTATCTACAGATAGTGCAGGTGTTGCCCTTACAATGTACGTGTGAAAAATGTGGCAGACGTGGTGCGTCAACTCTGCGTCAGTGGCAGGAAGGCGATATTCCGCAGCTTGAACCGAGTGAGTAATCTACGACACTTTTCGAGATGACTTTGTTTTCATTTCCCTGGGCAGATGGCCCGTGGAATCTTTATGCTGTGTTGTAACTTGAATAAGCATGTTGCTCTCAGGTAGAACAACACTGCGACGTTTGCCAGTCGTACGGTGATGTGCACGATCAGAAGTTAAATTTAAATATAGTTGATTGTCTTCAATTTAAAACACTTTGGCCTCCAGTTTTAATACCACGACAGGCTATGCATTCGTTTTCTTCGCTTTTCAAGCTCCCGCGCGTGTCCAGGCTTTTGATTTCAGTTTAGTGGAACTCGAGGTAACGGTACAGTTTCAGGTTAGCTTCACAGAATTGTAGGGTGAAAATAACTGCAACGAGCTGAGTCCGGGAGTGACTCGGCTTTGCCCTGTTGTTTCCTATCAACTAAACCGCCCGAGGCGGGACTTTCTTTTACTGCCGACAAGAGTACTCTTCGCCACGCCCGTTGTCTTCGCCACACCCGCCAACGGGCGAGTCCGGCAGCGGAAGGTTCAGGAACTCCTCTAACACCTTGGGCTGCTCATTTTCTTTCCCCGTTTCTCTTTCCCTTCTGTATTTTCTGAATACTCGATAAGTCGCCTAGTCAGTCAGTTGTCAATATACTCACATAGACCGTGACAGTATTCTACCAGGAGCGAGTCAAAGTGCCGAAGGCACGATATTAATGCAAAAAACTACAGAGTTTCTCCATGTCCTTGATACTCCCATTGGTCATTCGCCGGGAGGTCTTATCTTTAGCTGCTGGCAAATGAATGATGTGATAGTGGTGCCATGAAGCGGGAATGCGATTGTTAGCAGGCCCATGACTTGTGGCCGGACCCGATTTCCGTACAACTGGACCTCGTCAGACTGGTCCTCATATAACGCTGCCTCTTAGACAAGCCCCTGAAATAGTGTCTTCAGGTATTCGTATTACTGTACAGCACCAAGTTTTCCAACCGCTTATTCCCCTGGAGGACTTGTGCAACTCGCCTTGTTGGAAAGTCACTGAATGTGGTCGTGTGCAGGCGTGGAGTCGGTGGGAAGGAAACACTGATTGGCCGGCCCGTTGGCTCTCTGGGCTGTCCATTCGAGGCATTGGTTTGCCGTGGTAGTGTACTGCAGCTGGCGTGGTGGGCACACAATTAAAGTAGGCCTCCTCAGCCACTACCATCTTGGCCCGTGGCCCCAACGCGCCACGCGGTGGTACAGTGCCGTCAGGGGCTACTAATAGATCGAACAACACTTCATAATTTTGGCACTGTGTTGCAGAAAGGTTCTTGTATTGGCTGCGGTTCATCAACGGCACGCTTTTGGGTGTCCGCTTATTTATTCGAATACACTGTTTTGGAAGCGCCAGAGGCATGCCGAAGCGGAAATATGTTGGCAAAGGCGCTCTACCCGCAAAGCGCCGCGGAGTTCTGGAGGCCCAGACGGCGCAATATGACGATGTTCAATATATGAGCCAGCGCGATTGGCCACTGTTTGGTACAGCAAGCTCTCCGTTGAGCGAGATGACGACCGGCCAACAAGAAATGATACTGAAAATAATTGTCCAACTTAAAGATGATGGCCGCAGTCTTGAGGACCGACTCGACGAGGTATACTCGACATTAGAGTGGTGGAAACTTGTCGGCTGCGAGTTTTGCTTTCTCATGGGTGGCCAGTCAGCAACAAAACACACTTTGCAAACTTGTCGCTGGTGGCATGGCTGCGACAGAGCAAGATCGATCCTCCACTGGTTGGAGCGGCTTGAGATCCCTCGGTTCTCAGACTTTGACGGCGCCTGCAGCATGTGTACACATACTCGGCACTGGTGCGGTGACATTCGTCGACAGTGTCAGATTGCAGCGGTTAATTCTCAAACCAAGCAGGCGTTTTGGACGCGGGAGTTGTATTCCAAACCGGGACCTGACGGTCACTGTGAGCGGAAACCGGTGATGCGCAGAGTCATTGCAGCAATCTGCGCCTTTGACGACCAGTTCTTTGGGAAGCTTCTCGCCAGGCATGCGTTGGATGCGGACGGCGTGGACCTCTCATCAGAGAAAAATGGCAAAGATTGGTTTGAATACGAGTCCCTCTGCGAAGCGCCGGTAATTGGATACCGAAGCTCATGTTTATTTTTGAAACACTCGTTCTTGGGTTTTGCATCCGTCAAAATTACTTCCTTGGACTTCCGCCGCTTGACGGTGTACCTGGCTGGATCAAGGTGCCAGAACTAGTAAGATGGTCAGCTGCAATTCGATTGGTGGTGCGGAAAGTGCAGTTATTGTATTGGCCGCGGTCGCAAAGGCGCCGACCAGGAGTTGCACACCTGCGAAGCAGGCGGGGCAAAGTTAAAAAATAGAGGCATTGGTAGAGCCATTTACAAACGGACCCTTGCTCCTGACACGGTTTGTACCGGATGTTACCTTCCCAAGGTTCTCTGCGACAAATGGCCAGAAAATCAGCATAATAGCTTGGCGTGGGGTTCAAGAGACATGTCGGTACAGGGAATATGTGCTCCGCGACGCCATTATTGGGCTCTACCACAGCAAAGATGGGAGGTTCGAAAAAGCGCTTCATGAAGCTGCAAGACAGCATCGAAAAACGGAAGACCAATTCCCGATTCTGGACGATGATGCGCTGGCAGAGGTTCTCTTTAGTGAAATTACCGTTGCTGGAATCGGCGGAATAGAGATGGCACGCCAAGTTACGCGATGGACACAGGTAATCTGGTACGGTGACTACGGTAACGAGGCTCAGGCTGCAGACAATGCATGGACAAGCTTTGGGAAGACAAAGCTAAGTTGGAACTACGATCGTTTGCGGTCATCGGGATTAGCATCGCCGGTAAGCTCACCTGATAGCAGCTCTTCAAGATCGTATTCAACCGAGAGAACTCAGCGCCGTGTTGGGCTTAGAGAAAGTCCTTGCATGAGTTCTGATCAAAGGTCAGCCATATCCCTGGTCACATTACATGGCAGGTTGGGAGATTCTTTGATTCATCGAAGTCTTCCCAAGCCCACTGAGGAATGGCAAGAGAAGGAACTACAATTCTGGGATGATAATTGGGGCCGGCAATGGCCGAGACTTACGGCATGGAGGGACTGGGATGATGATGGGTGGCGCTGGGTCCAGAACTTCGACGAAGAGACCATTCGCAGGCAGTTATACCGGTGGGCCGTCCATTGCCCGCTTTGCCTCATCCATCGTGATTCTGGCTGCCATGATCATGTTATCTCTTCATGCCCTAGAGTCGAAAGCGCACGGGCACGCGATATTCGTAGACTGTGATGGCCGCCCTTCGAGCTGACGGTTTAGGAGGCTACGGGCCAGTTCCATGGTGTAGCGAGTGCTGTCTGCCTCGATCACGGTGTCCATCTTGGACTAAACTGAATGGTGATGGGACTACGACGAGTGAATGGGACAGGGAGAACGATCAGCTTTGGCTCGTCCGAGGTGGCAGCCGATGCGTATTCCGGGATATTGTCGTCAATGCGGTGTCCGCAATGTTGTCGTTTCAATTCTCCCACACAAATGTCTTTGGGGATCAAGTCCAGGCTTGGCGAGATGGCAGCTGGATACGATTCAACAAGACGTGGGGGCTTGAGGGCTGGTTGGCCTCTCCAATAGCATGGGACAGACGAGATGTCATGGTGATTTTGTACGTCTTCTGCCGCCTAGACAATGCAGTCGAGGATATGTGGATCGACAGCCAAATCAAGCACCGTCGAACCATTTTGGGACTTCGGGGCTCAGAGTTTTGTTGGGCCAAAAGAGGAGATCCAGGGCGGGAGATTTTGCATACAGATGACCAGGAAATCACGTCAACGTGGCGTGACAGAGCACGGGACGCGCTCAAGGAAGCCGAGTATCAGTCCATGCAGTCTTATGGATACTGTGGTGAGTTGTCTTTCTTGCGGCTCCTCTGCGCGCGTGCTCAGTTGTGGCACAGAGGCAGCATCCGATGCCATGTATGCATGGTGTACGGATGGAGCGAGGCCTGCTACCTTCACGACATGACGACGTGTACCCTGCGGAAGGAATCGAGACTCGCAAATGCTCTGTTGGCTGAGTGGGAAGGGTTGGCTGGAGCCGATGGTGGTGAAAGGGAACAATGCGACTCATGCAGATTTCCCATAAGCGTCTGTCGGTTGGGCCATGGCTACAATGACAACTGGGCCTCATGCGACGGGCTGAGGTGCGAGGGAGTCACGGTGATAAAGCGAGTGGTAGCAGCGCTGATGACTGTGGCGGATGGCTCAATAGGAGACGGTGTGGTGGAAGAGGACGAGATAGCCAGCAAGAAGGCAAGCTATGTTACCTATGAGAAGTTCTTTCGGCAATGGTTGGCGGAACAGATTCAGACACGTGGTGGCGAGATGCCCCGAATTGTCAACTTGTTCCACAGGCTGCTAGACGGCTTTGAAGGCCTACGCCAAGCTGGTTGGGGGGAAGAGGGGGTGTGATCTAGGCAGGTAGGAGATGGATGAGGATAATTTGACCTTGGCAGATTTCGACAACCCTGGTATTTAAACGCTGTGTTTTTAATAGGCTTCAGGGAATCAAGTAATCGCACGCTCGCTGCTTGTTTCCAACCGCTAAACCCCCTGGACTTCGGATGTGTCCAAATTGGTTTGGGCCTTAATTTGATACTGTACAACTGTTCCAAGTTATGATTTACTGACCCCACTGACCTACACACCGGAATGATGGAAAATCCACGGCCACTAGCCAGAGTGTGCCTCCGATCATCATAGGCCCCGGGAGTGGGGCAACTGCTGACGCAGTTGACGCGTAGGGCAAAAAAGCGATGTCGGTACCACACACCAACCGTACCAAACGCATCCTACGTACCATAAGACAACTTGGAGTTAGCCACCGACACATAGCATGCTATCTGTTTCATGACTTCCGCCCTCTGGCTAGCTTTCGCCTCCATTTCGATGGCGAGTCATATGCCTTGGTGCGATTCAGGCGCAGTGCTGATCCAACCCCATATTTAATGCGCAACGAAGCGACCCCAACACAAATATGCGACCTCACCAACGGAGTACCCCCAACTTCAACGGGAATCCCGGCGGAACAAACGCTGAGAGAAAGCAGAGGACTCGGGCTGATTCCACTGGTGGACAGCTGCCGCCTGCAAAGCGTCGTAACGAACGGGGATCACCAGGCATGGCCAGTCTTCAGTCGGTTTGTATGCCGGAGGAACAGAACCATGACGACATGAATTGGCCACTGTTCGGTGGTCCCGTCGCCGCCGGAAGCATAAGCCAACCTGATATCCATCCGAAGTTGATGGAATTCCTTGGAGAACGCGCAGATATCTGGAAGCGTCCCAAAAAATTGAAATCATTGCTTGAGGACATAGAGGAGGATCATTTTGACCGTTGGCGCTCTGTGGGGTGCCAACTCTGCTTTGTCAACAACGGTGTGCAGGCCCCGGACCATCAGATTACAAGACGCACATCGGCAGGGAGTGACAAAGCGAAGATGATACTCCAGTGGCTGGACGGCTTGAAACTGGAGAGATTCGCCGGTAGATATGGCCGCTGCAGCCTTTGTAGTGAGACTGGCAAGACTGGCGAGACTTGCGCCGAACTATCAGCGGCTGCTTACTTTGATACCGTGGACACTGAGGAATACAAAGCTGCTTGGCGAACCGAGATTGACTCAGCGAAGCGTCCAGACGGGCTATGTGAGAACAAAAAGGTAGTCCGCGAGACTATTGCTGCACTTTGCGGATACGACGGGCAAATTTTGGGCAGAGGAATGGCGAGGCTGGTATCCGAAAAATACGACATTGACCTGGCCGTCAAAGAGCAAGCCACCCAGTGGTTTGAACAGCAAGTAGAGTATCGACAGAATTGGATTCCGCAGATACTTCTCGTTTTCGATCTGCTCGTTGCTTCTTTTGATCTTCTCCACGACCGTGGGACCAAGAGGCCCATGGACAGCGAGATTGTGAACGCTCCAGAGAGCGAGGCCGACGAGGCAGATGACTATACCCGCGACGAAGTCAAAAAGTGGAAAGCCATTGCAGACGGGTGGAAGGGCAAGTGCAGCTTCTGCGCAGGACGAGACTTAAGCGAGGAGCAGATTAAGCACACCCTGCGAAATTGTAACAGAGGAGGCAAGTTGCAATTGGCCAAAGGTCTAGGTGAAGCCATCTACAAAGAAGGTTTCCGCGCTCTCGGAGGATGCGAAGATTGTGCCATGCCGCGGGAACTATGCCAGGCTTGGTCCAAACAGGGCAACCGTTGGAAGAAAGTTCCGGGTACACAATGTCAGTACGGGACCCAAGCATATGACACCGCTATTGGATTCTATTATTCCGATATCAAATATAAGATACGATTGGCTGAGGCAATGGCGGATGACGAGGACAAATATGACGCGGGTGACGAGGAAGATGTGGCAGCTTGGCTGGGGCAGGAATTTATTACTGAAACTGGGGTACAGAGCTCTGAAATCATGAGACAATTGGCAGAATGGACCCAGATGAGTAAGAAACGCTGAATGCAAGGACTCCAACAATATAATTGTCGGCAAGCGGGCCGTGTAGTCATGGTATCCCGACACGGAAGGGTCATCAAGGAAGGTCACCATGGACGTATTGACAAGACCTCAAGACCACAATAAATGAGCGGCTTCCAATGCTGAGTAGGCCAGAGACGTTTGAGTTTCTGAAGGTCTGGCGTGTCTGCGCGTGGTACTGCACATCACGATATGAAGAGTTTAGTGTCAGTTGGCTACCCAAAATACGCCGGGAACGCAACATTGAGCGCCGTAGCACCTCAATATAATTATTGTGGGACTTCAAACCTGGGTTTGACACAGAGTCTTTCCAGATTTCGTGAATTGAGCTATACAGACAACGCACTACAGGGTGTTTAAAAATGATCCCAATTGATGTCCCCTGTCAGTCATTTTAGGGGACCTGAGCGACTGTAGTCCCTTGACGGATAATCCAATCATCATGATCATCACATATGACTGATCTCATGCATGCTAGTTGCCGCGTCGAGTGCTGGATGCATATTGGCGAGCTTCTAAGCCGGAATGAGAAGCCGACCAGAGATCTTGGCCAAAGGCAAATTACATCTCTGTTATATCACCTTCCTCAAACTGCTACTTTTTTCCGGATCATCGCTGAGACTACCACATGATTGTGGCAGCATCGCCTAGTTTCCCCGTTAAACCATTACGTGCTATTGTCACTTTCCTGAAGTCGGGTGTAGCATCTGTCGAGAAAGATGTCAGAGTCTTTAATCGTAGTAATGTGTCACAAATGACCTACAGAGCTGCTAGTTACACAAGTTATTGGCATATTAATGTGCAGTCGAATTCAACTATCTGGGTGCTAAATGTGACAATATACATCACTGCTCAAGCTCACAGGCGGCCAAAGCGAGAACCTTATACATTGGTATGTGACAAGGCAACAATTATCCGAGGCTCTATAAATAATGGGGAGCTTCCCTTCTAGATAGATTCAATCAAGGACCAAGTCCACTGGTCAGTAACTTCGATGGCGATACACATTGTGACAATATATATATGCGTTGATTCCATAAAGTAAATAGCTGTCCGGTTTTGTACTGTAATGACTATGCTATCGAAATCGTCTTACTGTCACCAGCACTAATAAATTGGCATTCATATATATGAATAGCAGGGTATTAAGGAGGCTTGAGACAGCCCAAGAGACTCCTTGGAAAATACCAAGTGGTCAATCATGGGAGACGGCTGACGTGGCAAAGCTTCTGGAACTCGAAGATGACGTCCAGGACTGCATTTTTGTGGCGTCGGGTACGGACGCAGAGGCAGCGTCTGTTATTTACGCTAACTGCAGTTAGGTTGCATTTTAATACTGGCGGTTTTGGCAAAGATGAGATGGGTCGCGTTTGCACGATCGCGCGGCAAGTTTTGGTCCGATTCGTATATTAGTATCATGTATGTATAATGATAGCATAGGGTCTAGAGTGCCGTTCCACAAACCTTTCCGCAGTCACTAAATAGTGGTTGAAAGCACGTGATAAAAGACGGGTCATAAACTCGAGGTTTGTGACTGTCATTTACCTTGAGGTTTTGGTAATTTACCTCCGAGTAATTTACCTCGAGGGAACCCTAATCGTCAAGCTTGGGAGCAGGTAGTGGGGACATGACACCGGAGGGAGTAGCGACATTTTCAGAATAGATGACATCGTCGAGATTCATCACGTCTGCGCTAGTGCTGGCATTGATTTCTGGAGTCATTCGCAATTGGGCAATTCCACTGGGCGCATTTTGTGTCGTGGGGCGGTTGAGTCTGGATAGGCGTACTGGGCAGATGAAAAGCCCTCTTGTCAGCCAAAATGCCGGGTGAGGACGGCGATGATGCAATGCGCGGGGATGTTAAACGTGGTGTCACATGTCTACGACTGTAGATATAGAAAACACGACACACCTGCTCTGGCGATCCCTCAGCTGGCTAGCTTCATCCTCCTGCTTCTGCTTGCGCACGCTCAGAGCCATCATGCGCCAGGTGAGGTTCTCGAGGCGCTGTTGGTTCGACAGCTGCTGCTTGGACTTGGTGAAGAATTTCCAGACCTGAGCGGCGAGCGGGTCATCTTGCTCAAGTTGATCAATGCACAAGGGCGAATCGGCTGCGGCATTAGCGAGAGAAGGGAACAAAGAGCGGCCAACCAAGTCGTTGTTGGCGACGTCAAAGGGCTGGCTGGGTCAATCCCCAGCCTGTAGTATTGAGGCTCTGGTGGCCGTTGTCTTGGCCGTGGCCTCCTCCATCATCACCATGGGTGGGATGCTGCGGGTGAATCGAAAGTCGAGATCTGACATGGTAGGATCCGTCGCGGCGACCGGCCCAGAAACGTCGCGAGGCTGATGGGCATACATTATCGTATGGGTGGCGTATGGGTGGAAAGATGGGTTGAAGCGAAAGGACAAAAAGTCGAGCGAGCGGGAGGAGAGGGAGGAGGCACAAGCAAAACCGGCGCGTGGCAGCACAAGACAGACGGTGGCACGCCGGAGGACTGGTGTCTGGTGTGGTGGTCGCTAGGTGCTGTTCCGGAGGTACCTGACTTCAAGGGTTACTTGGACAGCCACACCAGCCACGGGACAACCCCAAGCTTGACAAAAACATTGACTGAGACGTTGCGACCCCAGGTTCGCCTTTAGCGCTATGCATTGCAACGAAGAAGAACTAGAAGCTCTCGAGGAGCTGGCTACCGATTTACATAGTCGGCAGACCTTCATTTGATGGCGTTAGTGCATCGGCATCAGCCGAGTGCACCTCGACGGCCCAGTCCGTCACACTAGGACCACCATTTTGCGAGTCCGTGTCGACAAAGTCTGCCTGACAGAAAAAAAAAGAACCTTAGGGTAGAGATATTTAAAAACGTTTTCTTAAATGAGTATTATTTTGCAATCTGTGCGCAACTTCTTGGAGGACGTTGTGTGGCAATGTATCGAGGTCTTTATGAGATTAGATTTGATTGTTTAAGCGCCCGGAGGCATAGGGCCACACATCCCTATAAGGTACGGGGCAAGTGGCGTGCTAAGGCTAGTTTTACAGAGACCGATTATCCCATAGGGTACCGCATTCGCCCAACCCCACTTCCATCGTTCGTTCCCCGTCAACTATTTATCATGTATTCGGCTCAAAGGCGCAGACGTCGTGCCCTTCACCCGTCAGCGGGATCTACAGGCGCGGCCGCCAGGACCGCGTTATCAATTGGTCTTGCGAAATGAAGACCTCATTCGAGAGCCGTAATATTCTGTCGGCTATGATTGAGGTACCTCGCCCACAGGGTGGTCAGCCGCATGTACTTCTCCGCCGCGATACTGACTGTCCGGAAGATGATGTTGTAAGCACACCAAATCTTGAATTTAGTGGACCCCATGACGGATGGTGTGAGCAGACCACGCGGAACACTAGCCGGAACATCCTATGCTGGGTCCGAAGCGTCAAGCCGCTGTCGTCCTCACCAGAACCATTCCAGCTCGTGCGCCAACCAAGGAGCACGAGAAAATACCAATATCTACACAAGAAATTGTTAACGTTTGTTCTCCGTGCTTACCGGCTCGACCCCGTTCTGCGGCGGCGGTTGACAAAGATACAGCTAAGCACCAAGTTTCTTCGCCTGCTGGATAGGTTGTCGCGGAACCAGTCCTGGGATTGCGATGGGCAGCGGGCTAGAGATGCTAGAACGAGTGCCGTCAGCAGCGACTTGATCGACCTGAGTCCCGACGCGGAAGCCAACGGAATCGACCATACGAACGGCCATGGGAGCAACGTTGAGAACGACGATGAGTATGATGACGGAAGCGACTAGTAAAGCGAGTACGACAGCGAGGATGACAGCGATGGGAGCTCATACGCCGGCAGCAGCCAAGGGGAGGTCGATTCCACTGTCTCTACTGGCACACAGGACGACGCTTGCAATCCGCCCTTTCATGCTACAGACGCTCAAAGATGTGCAGGTGAGGTATTACAGTTGCTATTTGGGCTGCCAGTGGCGCTATTTGAAGAACGACCTGTTGTTGAGCGGGCAGGGTCTATGTTGGCTGTGCTCTTCAGCAGCATCCTAGGATACTCCAAAACTCGGCAGAGTTTCTTGCAGGCGCGAGACTTCACAACCCATCTCTCCGCTCTCATTTTTCAACCAGCCACTTGTGCTTCTCGAGCGTGCCCTACCAGTCCGAGCTTATCCGGAACTCGGCATCGAAGCGAGAGGAACCTAGATTTATCATGTTTATTGAGGTGATTATCTCCACCCTCAACATCTCAATGCCATCAACACTCCTAATATGGCTTCCGTCACCGGACCAGATAGCGAGAACAGCTCGGAATTAACCACTCTTGTTTCTGGTGATACGCTCTTCCTGGCCAAAAACAACGTTCAATTAGGGCTCCTTTTGTAGCCCATGACAACACGGCCTAGGACCTAGCAATAGCCCAGATACTTCGGGATCACCGAGTACAAGTCAACGGCATATGGTACGTGCGGTATGAACCGTATCGTCATAAACGGTCCCGCCGTTCAGCCTGGTATTGGGCTAAGGAGCAGGCCGAAGAGTTGATCTGGACATCTAAAGGTAAATATCTCCTTCAATTCATGTGGATAAATACTTATATTTGCAGGCTTGGATAATAGTGGAAAAGAGTTACGAAACCGTAAGATATGGAAATGTAAGCACTGTAATGAAGTTCAGTTTGCATCTGCAAACTCTCAAATAAACCGACCCACCTCCTTGTTCATGGAATCTCCAAACACGGCCAGAAAACCCCTCGTGAATTGGTCCAGAAGTCCTCTTTAGCCCCCTCGAACAGCGACAGCGGGGACGATAACGAAGATACCACACCAATAGGCCAGTCGGGGTCATATGTCCAGCTGGCTACAACTGTCAAGAGAGCCCTTTTGAGGAAGCTTTAATTGCCTTTTGTTACCCGGCAGCAAGCATGATTGATGGGCATGTCGACCAAGTGGTGCTGTCTTCTTTCCCCGACAATTCAATAAGTACTTGGCATGTTAATATCCCCAAGCCTCTCAGGACAACCCGTGAAGAAGCCTTACTAGTGGCGCAAGCTCTTCTTGAATTGATCGCCATCGACATTGGCTATAAAACCACCAAATGAGCATTGTTCAAGTCTGATTGGCGCGCCAGCTTGCTCTTCCCTTTGGACGGGTTACACTCCTGAGGCACATGTAGGTTAGTCTCCCGTCCCTAATTTCCAACAGCTATCGTGCAGCCACATCTTCCACTCACATATACTCATCATTGCTAGATTGACGAGTTTAAAGCCCTCGTGTATGATCTGAGTCTTTTCTTATACGTCCAGTTGGGCATTGCCCTCCATTTCGAAATAATTCCCTCCATGTCAACCATCTCGTCAAACCTGACCAAGTCACCGATTCTTGTCTCAGTTGCGTTTAGTATATTGGAATCTCCCATAAAACAATGCGGCTCCGTCCAAGAGGATCCAAAATCGACCAGCTTTTCATCTCTGAAATTGTCCTTTCTTATATCCTTATTATAAATTTTCAGCCTGTTTAACTCCCTAATGTTCTTTAACATCCTTCCAACACTGTCCTTATTCAACCCGGAGTTGGAGGATGCGAGTTTTTTAACGATAGCACGGATAGGTCTTGGTTGTAGGGGGTCGTACTCTGGCGGGCTGAGTTTGTCATCATCCAAACAGTCTTCTTCTAGATCCACGCCGCTCTGTTCAAGCACTTGCCGATGTTCCTCGCCGAGGTAGATAAACCCAAAGCATGGTATCGCAGGTTCTCCTCTAAGTGTCCCTTGTCGTTTCTCTTGATGGATCCTACCGTATGCTCGGCATTCGGCGTAGAATGGATCGGTGTGCAGCTCTACCTGCCGCCGCCCTGCCGGTCCTTCAACGAGAGTGTCCCAATAATATCTCGAATCGTCGGGATTGAAGAACTTGAACTACTTAACTTGTAAGCGCAGGATCCAAACCCAAACCCTCGGTTTTGTGTATTTTTGTGCGCGCGAGTGTACTGACTACTTTTAATGCATAAAGCTGTGAATCGATCCTGACCTTGAAAACGTACCCCTGCTTCCCAGAGTCACTGAAACCCTTGATATTTTCATCTCCTCCATCGATTCGCCCTAGCCACTCAATTGGAGAGCTGTGCTTAGGGAAAACATGCAGTTTAGGGCCCTTACAAGGAGGCAATTCATTCGGGTGTCGGATAGACTGTTTCTTCGGTGCCGCTCTTTCGGCCATGGTCAAGATATGGTCAGCTGGCAAGCTATGAGGGAGGCAAGGTGATGACTTCAGGTCGAGATGGGACAGTCAGGCCGCTTTGGACTTCACACCCAAACACTTTCCGCTACAGTGATTTAATATGACCGACCAGAAACAAAAAGGGCACGACGTTGTCTGGAACAAGGGAGGTCCCGTCCTGCAACATCCCGCAGGACAGTTGGGAAATGCGGGGTCTCTGACCAACCATATCGAGACTTCTGTTTCACGAGCTGGAATTATTCCGTATGCGCGGCCAATTAAATCAAGATTGACTACTCCTTCAGCTGTCGTTGGCCCTCCATATTCTTTTGTCCGTGACCAAATTGAGAGCGTTTTGTTGATACAAGGCTGTGTGGACTTGAATTCGTGCCAATGCAACGGCACCAACGGTGATATAATGGTGTGATTTGTCGCTCTGACACATTGTGATCTCCACGTCTCCCTCTGAATTGTCTTTTGCCCCATCATCAGCTCTCAAGATGAGTAGAACTTTATCCGTTCTTGATTCATTGATGTGGAAAAATCCTGAAATTCAGTACGAAAAACCGACTAGTTTTTCGCTCACAAATGCCCAGCGTTGCATGTCCCCCCGGCAGTTACTAGTATGGGATGAATTCAGCTTTGAAACTCTTCGAAAAATCAGCAATGGAAGATTAATCGAAGCTGCTCAGCAAACTACATCACTTCTTTCCGCGTGCCCTTACTTTGAACCATGTGTCGTCACCGAGGAACCGGAAACTCAACATGTCATAACGGCGTGGAACTATCCAATAGTCCAGGCTGGTCTGACAGCTATAGGTGAGAAAATTCCAACGTGTAAATGGAACCCTTCAACAAAGGACAAAGGAAAAATAGGCGAAAGTACAAGAAGCACACCAACTTGTGATGACTTGAGTCCAACGCATTCCCTGACAACCTCGTTTGTCAGATCTGGCGCGACAGGGATGCGCAAGGGCCGCAGATATTATCCGGACAGTGGCGCTACCGTTCCTTGCCATACTCATGGTTCATCATGTCCAACAAGCCGAATCGAAAGGCTACCAAAGGACTACAAATCCTCTACAAAATGGAGAAGTTCTGATGTACTAGATGCTCTTCTGGAACAAGATGGGACTTGGAAATCAGGCATGGCCGAGAAGCAAGCTGCCTGGCCAATTCGGCAAGCATATACTTATTGCGTCTGGTTCGAGTGTAGATACGGTTGCATTCTGACAACTGAAGAAGCTTTCATTTTCCGAATTAAACCACGTAAGTCTGCGATATCACGCAACATTTATTCTAAAAGCACTACTCTTACACTACCCCAGGTGATCCCGACGCCGGTTCTAAGGCCTCGTTGAACTCAGCCTTGAGAAATAACGGACTCATGCAATATGTGGTAGTTCCCTGGACTGAAGAAGAGAAAGGAGGCGCCACACGGAGTAGTAAGGAGAACTGCTCGTTAAGTTTCAATCTGGCGTTGTGGTTTGTGCACATCCTGGCTGCGGGCCAGTACAAGATCGACTGGGACTACGATCCCCTCTGCTCTGAGAAATTTTCAAAAGTGGCTTGTACTGCTGTCCAAGTCCCCGATACTCCAGAAAGTCAAGCAGGGCCATCGCAATCTACCAGAAGAGAGATCGGTTCTCGCCATGCCTCTCACAAGAGGACAAGGGATGTGCCGGACGACCGGCTTGTTTTATCATTTCATGAAAACGACAGCCCGGAGTTTTTCTCAAGTTTTCAGGTCAGAAAATATGTTTTCTTTTTAATTCTTTTCTTGACATGAAACTAAATATGTAAAAGTCCATAAGTACCTCGTCCCCAGTAGAAGAATGCGACGAAATCGACGATCAGCAACAGCATACAAACGACTTGGTGAAGAGTGCCTTGGGTGATAATAGCCAGCCAGGTGTAGACATGAAGGCTGTGCTGTCGAAGGTTGTTCGCCGCAGAAGATCAAAACGTTTGCGCCACAGTTAGACGGACTTTAATTACCCGCCTTGGATGCTCTGAGATTATTATTGTAAAATGTATGTATGTATGTGTATTTTCCGTCCAGTGGCCTCAGGCCAGGTAGAAGAATGCGAAGAAATCGACGATCAGCAACAGCATACAAACGACTTGGTGGAGAGTGCATTGGGTGACAATAGACAGCCAGGTGCAGACATGGAGGCTGTGCTGTCGAAGGTTGTTCGCCGCAGAAGATCAAAACGCTTGCGCCACAGTTAGACGGACTTTAATTACCCGCCTTGGCTGCGCTGAGATTATTTATTGTAAATGAATCTCTATTCAGTGGTGCTGGGTAATTGTCACGCGGTGGGACTCATTGTTAACTAAGCTTTTCTCGCAAATTCATTGCTTTTTTTGTTATCTCTCTCTATCCTCCTCCGTAAGCCCAACACCTCAGTTGCATACCTAACAACCCACGGAAGTTTCGTGTGAATAGCAACACGCCGCAGATCGGGGTTGGCTCTGGAAGGTTCTACTGAGAATCTCATTCGTTCTTTTTCAGCGAAAATGGGAGTGCCTTGAGTACTTGGCTGTGTAATCGACTACTTGCCGTAGGCTTGTGCAGGGCGAAGTACCTGTATTGGCCACCTACGCAACGGTAAGCGGTTGTAGTGGCTAGTCTGGCTGTCGTTTCGCTGGCCCCCGAGGCACCAGTGATCCGAATGAGGAAACTTGTTAAGGGAGGCTAGCAGGCGCTGATCGTGAGGAAAGGCAAAACACTCCACCCACTCGGTACACTTATCGAGCTACACACAGTAGTTGTCACGGCAGTGACATTGTACGCGGTTGACTACCATTGACAGGAGTTGAACGGGGAGGGGCTGCTGCAAAAGACTCAGGCCAGCGGGTTCCCTTCAAGAGCGACAGCTTAATCAGATAAATCAGATAGTCGGTCTACTTTTACACAAGAACTTGACGAACTTGCACATGCGCTCAGTAAGATCAGGCTCTGCTGCAGCTGTTCTATACTGCCCCAGACGATAGTCAAATGCATAACTGCCTCCGTTGCCAGGAGCGTTGGTTCGATATGAAGCGGAATAGATTGAACATCTGCAGCCGCTGCAGTAGTCGAGACATGAAGAGGCCCTCCGACGAGCCCTGCTTCCTCAGCGCTGCGAACAAACTCAAAATTGGGGAGGTCCCCGGCAATCTACCCGATCTGACGATGGTAGATGAGACGCTTAGCGCGTGGGTTCGCGTGTATATGAAGGTCCTGTAGGTACGTGGCGCCCAATATAAATATCGTGGCCACGTTAACCGCTTTCTTCGCAACGTTGGTAGGCTATCTGAGAGTTCCCAGTCTTACCTCAAGGTACTCCTACGGCCCCCTACTATGGAAGTGACACTCGCCTGCGGCAGCAGTCTGCACGCGATTTCCGGGCACGCCTCTCATGCCCTTTGAGTTGGCTACAATCCTACCGCGCCACCACTCGGGCTATCGGGATGTTGTTGTGAGAGAAAGCTGCCTACAAAGACTTCCTGTTGATGGCAGCATTTATTGATTCCATTGCGAGCCAAGTCGCTGACATACCTGACGGCGAGGTCCCCCAAGGCCCTATTGAGGAGGATGTAGAAGACGGAGAGCATCCAAGCGGCGCCGACGCATCCGCGATCCCGAATTTGCAGGTTACCGAAGCCGGATTAAACGCCCTGTAGTCGCGATTCTCAAATGGTACCTCTGATCCTGAGCGTGTGCTTGGTCTAGAGTATATGCCCATAGAATACGATGTCAGCGATTTGTTGGGTCAACTGTTTTCATCAAAATATGCTGATGGGGCTCTGGAAATCGCAACGACTCTGCAGTCTTTGGAAGGGGTACAAGTATCCTGCGCCATAAGATTTTATGAGCCAACTTACAAGTATCGGAGGCGGATAGAATTGGTTTCAGTTTCCTAGCGCGGCCGGGTATCTCAGACCTGCAAAGGTTAACTCTAATGGCGAGTTCGCAGACGATGAAGAAGACGTATATCTGGCTGAGAAATTAGGCTGCACAGACTGCAAGATAGCGGGTTATCAGGTTCTTCGACAGATGAGAAAGATAGGATCCTGCGAAGATATCGAGAGAAATTATCAAAGCGCACGAGAGAATCCTAGGCCGCCGTACTAACCGCTACAGAACTCTCCACGGCCGTTGCACTGGCCATCGATTTACAGGCTACCACGTGCAGCTCACATAACAACAGTCTCCTTGAAAAAATTGCTGAGTTTGCCAGGGACCAGCACACCTTCATGGGCGTTACAGCAGGGCTCGTTCTCCAGGCGTCTTCCACATTTCTTGGTGACACTGGTGTGATGAAAAACAAAGAGCAGCCGTCTACAGCCATCATCCACCAACCAGACATTGGAGCTATAGTGGATGAATCAGCGTTGATGGCCGAAACACTAATGGATCCGCCACGGGGTCTTGGTGGTTAGGTGCAGGAATTGAGGCGTGAGCTCGATATAATCCTACTAGTCCGCGACCAACAGGATTATGTAAACCCGTTAAAAAGAGCGAACGTTCGGTCCCTGTCCTTCCCCCGTGGACAAAGGCCGCCGTGAAGTATACAGAATGGTTCGTCGAACGGCTCGGGTGAACGGGAGAACCAATCGTTCATCTTTGGGCGCACTATGCGGAAGCGTTGTCTCGAGGCACCGCCGCACGATGCGTGGCGAATGCGTGAATGCGTGTGTGACACGTCTGTGTGTGTTTAACGTCCAGCGACTTTGAGCCTTGTATGCAAGGCCCTTGCTTCCAGTACACGTTGACATAACCGTGATCAATGAGGGTTAAATTGATGCAGGTCGCTGTCGAGCAATGAGGTAAGGAGATGAGATGTGACGCGGCACGGACCGGAAACAAACAACGCGTCAATTGAGAAGTGAAAGACAGCGGAAGAGCGGAGACATAGATATCGTTCAGTTTGTTTGTATCCGACGTCTCGTCGAATCGTTGAGGCCAGTCACAGTAACAGCCTTAGTGACATTATCCAGAACCTGAAGTGTCTCCAAGCCCTTGCGCCACGCGTACTTCGCTGTCTGGTAGGTACTCAAAACCTAACGGGGCTAGGTGTCAAGAATCGCGTGGCACATGGCAGCCGCGGGTCAAGAGAACCACTCCGAAAGAGTAGCAACACACTGAAATGCGATGAAGAGAGATATGTCTCCGCCACTGCTGTGCTCTTCGGTAGTACTCAAAGCTCAGCGACTTTGCAACTGGGACAATTTTGCGCGTGGCGCTACTAATATGTGATATCACACGGCTAAAATTGGACGCGAGCTCTGTTGGGTTAGTGGAATTGGAGTCCCCAGCACTATACATGGTTGGCTCGGTCGCTCTGCGAATAATCTCCTGACTGTGTGAAGTTGCCGTGGCTTCTCTGGCGATATGGGCTAGGCTCCGGGTCTCTCGTTAGGAGGCGAAAGCTGAGCATCTCCTTTTAATTCTCTTCGAAGCCGGTCTTATGGCCAAGGGTTGTCGGGCAGCGAGGTTCTTCAATGACAGGATCGCGTATCTGGATCGGAAATTCTTCAATTAGTTAGTGTCCAATAGTCCTTGAGGAGCGGGGAGAGCAGAACTCACATGGGAATTGCACCGATTACGACAGTCCATGCCGTTCTTGGTGCTGTCAGCAGGCTTCCGTTTGCTAACGAAGTCACCTGCCGGTTTTTTCTCGCCACAGCGGGGGCAGGCGATGGAAGTTAAGTTGGCTTGAAGCCCTTGGTCAACAGACTGAAGGTTCATTGCATGAGATCGATGAAGACGACGTCAAAACACGTCCAGGGAATGAAAAGTGAGCCCCCACTCTTTTAGATTGAGTCATCCAATTGTTGCACGTTTTGCGGCCGTCTAGTTATAATACCAATGCTAGTTAGTGCTTCATAAATAGCCCGACCTTGCTGGGTAAGGTCCCATAGAACTCAGATACTTGCCTGCTCCTGAGAGAGGTAGTGAAGCCTCCTAACCACACACATTTGTGCGTGCGCAACACCAGAACATCGCATCCTCTTAACGCTAGCCTCCTCGCCAAGCATGGTTTACATCATGGAAATCTATACCGACGGTGGCTGTAGAGGCAACGGACAACCGGGGGCAATAGGTGCTGCCGCCGCCGCTTTCAAGAAAAGAAATGGAATCTACGAGGCTTGGACAAAATCCTTACCCCGATATCCCCCACCCACAAACCAGCGGGCCGAAGTCACAGCCATCATCGTGGCACTGGAGACAGCCCTGGAAAAGTTTGACGAGCTAGACACAAATCCATATCTAAATGTCAGGATCTATTCGGATTCCAGATACGCGATTGACTGTATGTCAAACTGGATTTACAAGTGGACCAAAAACGGATGGATCAATGCTGCGGGAAACGAGGTTGCGAACCGAGACCTTCTTGAGGAGGCTTCTGATCTTGATGATAGATTGAAAGAGGTGGGAGACGTGAACTATATCTGGATTCCGAGGGAGAAGAATCAGTATGCTGATAGATTATGCAATCAGGATATGGACGAACAATGAGTTTTAGTCGAGTGATCTGACTGGTCTGGCCTGGTCTTCTGGTCTTAAGGGCCAGACCGCCCGACCAGCAAGCCCGCCAAGAGTGAGGCTGAAGCAATATGAGAGGAATGAGAGTGTATTTCCTACTTTACATTGATCCTTATTGTCGTCAGTCTTCTTATCGTCGCCTCCACTATCATCCTCACCATCGGGCTTTCTTTTCCAGTCCCAGAGCACCTCGCGCGCCTGGATAATGTCTGCCTTCAGCCTGCCACGGCGATCAACTACTGTAAACTTGGCGCTACTAAAAAGAAGTTCACTCCCATCCAACATAGGCGAGATGGCAAAAAGGACCAGAGCGAAGCGAGCAATGTCTCTCTGGGAGTTATAGTGGGCAGTCAGTACGCAATACCCTTATCGCGACCTAGCTCACCGTCATGGAGTCGGTCGGCAGAAATATATTGCTCATGCAGATTAACTCAGAGCCCAGGGCTTAAAATCACGGTGGGGCAGGAGACGGCGTGAGAGACGTCGACGATGGGATGACCATTTGCAGTCAATAGGGATGGCAGAATTAGGGCTGCAGACTTTCCTAACAACAGCATATAAGCAGGTTATTGCTGGCTATGCTAGGAAATCATCGCACTTTACGCGCTGAGAATGATAAGGAACAGTTGTGTAATTGATTGAAATTGTTCTACCCGTGCCACGCCCACTTTATTGGCACTCGCAGAACTCGCACCACCGGTGGTGCTTATCACCACAACGGACACATCAGCACAACGAACACATCAGCACAACGGACACTTTGTCAATCCAACCGATCTATTATCCCCTTTTTACGCTGCGCACGCCCTTTCCGTCAGAAATTTGTAATAGTTGTAGTTTATTATCCTTCCGTAATTCCGTGCCATTTTTGCGGCTTCAAAAAAAAACCTTTTTAGCATATATGATATCTACGAGCTTTCCCCTCTGCTGCCTCGATAACCCGTCTTGCCAGTTTGACCTCGTCAACTTCCTTTTATTGCACCATTTTTCGAGCGTCATCTACAGAAAGCACGCCGCCCGATTTTAATTGCTTGTTTTTGATGACCTGCGTTTCGCAGCCATAATTTGTGCCGCCTTTTTGTTGCCAAGGTCTCTTTTAGTCTGGATAAGCTCCGTAGCTGCAATAAGGGATCCACGAATAAAGCGCCCAAGGTTATAGCAAAATTCGGTATTAAGGCTCTTATCTTGCTGTAGTACATTATCCAGCTTATCAGCAGCCTTATTGATTTGCCTTAATGTTGTAAGTGTTTCAAAGTCGAGGAATTGTGCCATGACGGGTCTGGAGATGGCGTTCGAATTGGGGTTCGCTCATTGAGCAATTGTATAATTGGCTGTGGATTGAAGGGGTGGATTCCGGTCTTTTTGAACGCAGATAATATGGTGGCGGATGTAAAAGCTTGCTTTCGAACGCCTTGGGTGCAACTCAAGAACTCAAGCTTGGTGAAACTTGTAACGCCGTCTCGGATCATCATGTCTAATGCCTTTGCATGATAGTGCTTCAATGGCTGAAAAACCACAACATCAAGGGTTGAAGGACGTGTGTAAGGTGCGGTGGCATTACAAAGGGAATTGTATCCTTTGCCTCACAAAACTGGATAAATTCGATTGTATGATGTGATCCATGTCCATTAAGGATTAGAAGACGTTTGCCGCTAATTGGCTTTGCATGCTCGAGAAAATGCTTTAACCAAGAGAGACTAATCTCATCATTAGTATAGCCAGATGCAGAAAGCGCGATTCTAGTATTTGGTACAAGCTCTTCAAGACGATACCACTGTTCCATGTGTTTTTGACCCGTAAGGATAAGGAAAGCAGGAAGGTATTTGCCGCCGGCGGAAATTCCCTCAATTGCGGTTGCAGATTGGCGATTTTCGGGCAAACCAAGGAAATGAACCCTTTTCCGCTTTGTAACAATAAAGTGGTCTTTGCCGATACCAATTCGAAAGCCAGTCTCGTCCATATTCCATATACCATCTGGGAGGATCCCATTATCTTGGATAACTGCTCTAAGCATCTGGAAATAAGCAATAACTCTTTCAATATCCTCGGACGCTTGACGGTTCAAATCCAGCTTCTTTTGTAGGCATTTCTCTAGCCATGGCGTTGAATAAAGCGGGTAGTCCAGACCTTTCCAACAACCCCGGCTGGCTTCGCTGACCTTGTCGGCAACCTCTGACTTAGGATGTAATTTGCGGCGTCTGTAATAAGCTCTGGTCGTACGGCAAAGTTAATGCTATCTAGCCGATCAATATAGCGGCATAATGCAACCTCTTCTTCACGGCTAAGTTTTGTGTTGCTTGCTGGTCGCCCTTCCTTAGGTGAAACTTCAGAGGAACGTCGTATCAGGCGTCCCCGCGGCGCGTCAAATTGCCTGGCCACAGTAGCGACTTTGGCACCGGGATTTTCGTTGATGTATTGAAAAGCTTGATCGACACGTAATTCAACTTCGCTTTTAGCTGCTTGGGCTGGTGTTGGTGGCATTTTCGCGGTTGAATGCGTTCAAGGTTGACAAAGTGTCCGTTGTGGTGATAAGCACCACGTTGGTGGTGCGAGTTCGCGAGTGCCAATAAAGTGGGGCGTGGCACGAGTAGGTCGCCGCTCATCAATTCTCGTGCATCGACTGATTTTGCCTTGTGATTGCGCTTGTTTTCGTCGCGCCATCAGCAAACACGCTTGACAGTGGTCCAACCCGGTCCCAAAATCCACCTTTGATACTTTCTGAGGAAATCTTCCCGTCGGCACAACGTGTTTAACGCTCACAGTCTTCTGCAAATTGACTCTGCCCTTTTCTGAAGTTCTTAACCCTAACCCTAACCCTAGTCGCCACTGTGCCAAAAAAAAGTTACTGTGCGAGCGCACAGTGCAGAAGTTCGTTGGAACAAAATAATTGTATCAAACGATTAAGTGCTTTCTCTGGCACGGCCAGACTAACCGATACATATGAAACCGTAAACCCTGCGTATCCCATAGCTTCATGGGGTTTCTCCAACCTCTGTAAGAAAGCATACGGTATTACCGCCTCGTAGAAGTACGCAACCCCTGCCCGAATATACGGGAATGCGATTGCACACACCTTCTCCGCGCTTCTCTCGTAGTTGGCAGCCTCCCCCCGTCGTCGTCGTTGTTCTTGCGCCATTGTAATCAGAGCACCTGCAATATGCGATTCCTCTGCCTCTACTGCCGGCTCAAGACGATTCAACTTCTTTTTCCTGAGTCCAGCTACCGGTCCGTTCGGAATCGGGACCTCCCGTTGTTCCAGGTATAGCGGGTTCCTGTTATGTATATATTCTTCTCGAATCCGCCGAACAGTTCCAAGGTTAATGCAGGCCAACAAATTGAGCCCGTTTTGCGCCGTGTAACATCCGTTTGTCCAGACACGTTGTGCACGTTTCCCATCGTAGTATAACCCTAGCCAGAACACAGGTTAGTAATCCTAACTCTAAGGCTTGTTGCCTCCTCCGAAGACCAACACACCTTTCGCGGGAAAGTTCGTACTGTTCCAGGATCTCGCCCATTGCGCTCTGTTGTATCTGCGCATTAGCGGCTCGAAGTTGTTCAGCAGCACGTAAAACATCGCTATCCACGGCATGGAAATGATGATGTTCAATCGCATTCATTGTGTTATTGTCCCCGATTTTCCGACAATCATCGAGTCCCTTGCCAGCGTCCGTCTTCCGATTCGCATGTCGTCGCCTTCCACTATCCTGATTGATGAGCCGCACATTCAGGATATCAAGGTGAAGATTATCCACGCCATTGTTGGAACAAACAACCGCTGTCTCCGATATTGTCGCATAGCATCCCTCAATGATCCGTGCGTTAGAAAGTCGGCGGAACTATGCGTTGGCGTCGTTAAATTGTCGCCATGCGTCCGATTCGGTCTTGCAGGAGGCTGGCGACTCTCGAGACAACAACGCTTCCCCCGAGCACTGTTCAGATCCAATGCACCAGCCCTGCGCTTCCGAACGGCACCTGGAGTGTCAGCCCCATCGCGTAGGGTGTTGCCATTTATCTCGTTCAATGGCCACGTTGGATGTTGCAGCGGACATATCGCCATGATTATTCGTGCCCGAAGCCTGGATGCTGAACATGTCGAGGAACAACAGGACTGGGTACACATCGAGGCGACTTCAAGGGTGATGTGGGCCGGATATTCTGCGAAATAGTCGCTCACACTGGCAATTACCAGGACCGTCTCTATCGCGTTTTCTGAGCGAGTCTGTCTCGTCGCCGTGCCTTAGAAGCTTGCGCACGAAAGGTATCGGCGAGGGCCAATGCTGTTGCGTCAAAAAGAGCAAAATTTTAGGTCTACTGAATTCCTTCTAGTAGCACTAATAGTAGCCTATATTCTATGCGACACACCCCCTCAGGGAAGGTGGAGTCAATCTAGCTTTCCTGAACAGCGGCTTCTGGTCTCTGGGCTCTTTACCTCTGGACTCTGTGCTTGCCTCGTGGCTCTTCACCATCTGGGCTCGTCTTGTTGCAGGAATTGAACTCTCAACCTCCTCTCCCTTAAGGTGGTCACGTGCTCCTGCCTCTTTCAGTTGCACAGGGATGTCATTTCCCGACTAGCGCATACCGGGCTCATAACTGTCACGTTATGAGACTCATGTTAACTAAGCTTGTTCATGAAATCATTATCCTTGTTGTTGCGAGTGCTGCAGACTCCGTCTGCAGCTCTCTTTTTAATACCAAAAAACTTCCTTTCGTCCGAATCTAACTTTCGGCTAAGTTTAGTCATGGTAGCCGACGCTATGACATCCAGCAATTACTCCAAGCTCTGCGACTTCAGTCTACAGATGCATTATCCGACAAATGCAAGTCATAATTCAAAACCTGCAGCACCTTTCCAGTGGCAGTGAGGCTTTCCTTCCGTCGCATTCACATTCTTCCTACATTTCGACTCGGCTGTCTTCTGTTCAAGCTCTGCATCGTCCAGATTCTGTCCATGTTTGGCCTCGCCCATATCCTCTTGACTGTCTTCCATCTCTGTAAGGCGGCAGTATAGCTCATCTGCCCATTGGCATGGACCACGGTTGCCTTCGTATTTTGCTGCGAGCCTAACTAACGCGACGACTAGCGCCGACTGTATCCTCGGGAATATCCTGAATTTCACTTTGAGAAAAGTGTAGAAAACGGTCAAGTAGTGTGACAGCCAGAAGGGACAAGTCCATCTTGGATGTCATAATACAGGAACTAGCCCATATTATTTCGCGTGCTAGGCGAGGTCTTTTAACATGCTCTGATTTATGGTTGGCCATCTTGAAATTCAACACAGACAGTCGCAGTAACTCCTTATAGTTGTCATCTTCGTATTCAGTTTCAACTTAGGCCTCTTTCGTGCCGAACCTTTTGGAAGCAGCCTCAGGAACCATGTACCATTTCCTACGGGCTGTCAAGCTTGGGTTCTTTTATCTTTTCCAGGTGACCTAGAATATCTTTATAGATATTTCATTAAGTACGAGAAAAGACATATCCTTAAATCCGCATTCCGTTAAAAGGCTGTTTTTGTAACGGGTCAAGCCGCTTGAACGGCGGCTGTGCCGCCTATCACCAACTCCCCCAGCGGGTTGATTCTAGAAGCTTCTGTGGAGGCGTATTGGGAAGATATAAGGCGCTGTTATTATGTAGACTCCCCTTTTCTTCTTCATCTTGATAGTAAACAGCTTAGGGACTAGCTAGTTGAATCAACTCGCTAGAGGCCTTTCACAGTTTTTATCAGGACACGGTAGAGCCACGGGTGTCCCGTGGCTATAATTTGCAACGGGATAGCCTGCGCCATCCATAAATAGTCTACCTTGGCAGCATCTCTAGATTACAGAATCAACGCACTCCTTTCATCTGTGTTCCGCTGTGACGTTCAACAGAATTGCCGATGGATGTCACACAGCACGATTGTTTGGGACAGCCTTGACAAAATGAAAGACTCTTGATTTCCTATCTACTGTAACTACATAAAAGAGCGGAATTATACGAAATTAAATACTTATTGGGATACTGCTGCGTAGGCAGCAGTATTACGATTTCCTATTGCCACTTGCGACTAATTCTTCCGGGCTTCTCTTTTCTGTATTGTTTGGGCTGCCGCTATCTGGCTCCTGTCGGCCGCTGCGTTCTCCTGAGCTTTCTGCATCCGCGGAAGGGTTGGAAGAGCTGGAAGGATGCCTCGGCCGATATTGCTTCACGCCCGGTCCCAGTACGCTCGCATCTTAGCTAGTTGTCGGATACGGGACTCCATGCCAATCTGAAGCTCCCAGGGCATTGACACCAGTTCGCTTCCAAGACATGGAGCGAGTTGTTCACCAAACAATCGAACGGAAGACTTGCGATTCACTAGCGGAGACATGGTGGATTCTCATTCCCGAGGGGCGCTGCGACAAATGACCTATTAGTGTCGGATAATGGTGCCTCTGTTGTCTGACCGCGCACCGTTTTGCTGCCTGGGTGGCAACAGCAGTATTTCGAAAGTATTAAGTATCTTGAGTTTCCGCTGTGTGAGAAAAAAGACAGAGACAGGAATAGAGCAGAATTGAACCGCACAACGCGACAATTAGCGGGCCCGACCTGGGCAACTAGTCCTTTCGAGTTCCACTGCCGCCGGCAAGTGTAACTCTGGCCGGCTCCGAAACTCTTTTGAGTGAACCGACGATTCTATTACCGACTAGAGAAGTGGTAATAAGGTTGTTCAGCACGATCAAACCTTTCCTAGCCTCACTGGAGGACTCAAGACGCGGCGGAAATGGGCGAGGCGTCGACTCGGCAAGGGGCTACGAGTGTTTAGCAAGGAAGTCAATGTGTTCCAGATATGATACATCCCATGAACTTTCAAAAGGAGAAATTTCCCTCCGCCGCTCCAAGTTCTAATGCAGAATCCTGGTCAGGATAAAGATTGGAGCCAAAGCGTTATTCGTGGTCTGGGGGTTGCCCCATGCAATGTGGAAGACCACCTTCACATTAGTCACGCGTCTAGTTGTCTTCATGACAGTTGTGCACTGAGCAATAATATTTACGAACTTTCTCCATTGTATCGTTAGATTTCTTTCTTGCCTTGCCTCGCCTCGTCTACCAATAACTGAATTGATCCTACTCACGATGCCTATTCTGTGCTGTCCTTGTCAACACCATGCTTACTCTTCTGATCTGTCTTCTCCAGCCCGTCGCAGACTGTAGCCATTCTTGGCTGTAGCTCACTCATGAGCTGTGGATATAAAAACTCTAGGATGGCAATATGCTTTTGCAGGATTTCACGCTGCGAAAGTAGGGACCGATTTCGCGTTTCTAGTAGCGAAATATATCGCATCAAACAAAGGACGTCCTAAGTTAAGGGTCACTAACAATTAACAACTGTCAATCATGTACTGTACTAACCTCATCCATTAAGATTGCAGTTGCGTTTCGTTATTTATTTGCCTAATGCCAATCCTGTCCTGCTGTCCATATATATCAAGTCTCTGTCTTTGCACATCTTTTCACAGGTTCTTGGATGGCCATTTTGGACTACATTGCGTGGCAGTGAATGAATAGGTGTTAGGCCACAATATCGCGCCAGCGCAGCCAGCCTCCGTCTGTTGGCCACCGCATTTGGGCTAATTGGGCACGCTACGCCATACCAAGTGGCCTGATTTCCCACTCCCGACGGCCGCTGGGAGATTACAAGTGGGGCCACGAACTTGGTGGAACGTTCAGACACGCACGACCATTTTCAATATCGGCAAAGGACTCGCGGGTATTTTTTGTAGCATATAACCTCGGCTATAAGGTGCCAAAGCTTTCCCGCCAACGCGTACGCCCAAATCTTTGATACGGTAGAAGAAGAATTTGATGACAAAATAATTCCCTAGTATTTAGCCTCCTGCGACATGTGCGCTATTATCGTGAATCCATCAGCAAGAAGAAGCACCGAGATCCCTTGTTCAACTGCACTAATTATCCTCCAACCGGTGTAGCTGAATGTTTTGGCTCAGAAAGGCTATGTTTGTCGATCTGATACTATTCTAGCCATCAGGTGTTTGGGCTGTAACGGATGCCATATCGTTCGGACAAATCGGGATGAATTTCCGCACAACTCATGGTTGCACTGCATGGGAGCCGTGCGGGCTCAAGATCAAAGTCCTCCTTTTTGCTCTCGCTACCACAGAGTTGACATTTTACCGAGCGAACAGCGATAACCCAAACGTAGCACAGATGCCAAGCGAGTATTGTTTACATCGCAAAACGAGACAGATCTTTATCAGACAATCCAATATCTTGGGTGATATTAGGGACGCGCCGATCTGTATGGACGGCACTGCGTGAAAGCGGGGGCGCCAACCAAGTATGCGCCAGCATCCAGAGTTTGGGCCAAAAGGGGGATTACTACCAGTACGAGTAGCATGATGCTGGAACTACGTCAAACACCAGGAATCGTAGGGAAAACTTAACCTGCGGGAGTAATAGGCCGGACCAGCTACAATGTGTCTCAACTCTCCCCTGTAAAAATTTTTCCTCCCATGGTGCTGTTAGCAGCCTGGTAGTGGGGCGAGGATTTGCAGGCCACTCGACCGTGCTTTCCGCTGCGAGCGCCCATCGTGGCACTAACAGCACAGAAAATGACCTTAGGAGAGTTCATCATCTTCTGCAAAGCCGGTCCCGACAATCACGTCCACTCGGACCTCATAGTCTCTTTCGGAACCAGGGAGCTATGGGTATTGGAAGGCCAGCTCTTCTAAACAACGGTTGCTGGTCGCGGAGGTTTTTCTCCCTGAAGGCAAGCTGTCTGGGCTGCCGGACAAGTCTGATTCCTTCGAAGGGTTTTTCCCTGCCGCCGCCCCTGCGCCATTTCCATCGCTTGGTTACTGGAGGATGGACTGCGGCAGCAGCCTTGGCGAGGGCGCGAGAGAATTCTGACCAGGAAAACCAAGGGTTGACCATTATGGCTACGGCCACTGCCCAACACTCCCGCTGACGGGATGAGGGCCCCGAATGAGAGCGCTAACCTGGGCCACGGCAGACCATGCTTGTTCATGTTAGGTTGCGGCCCGGGGGGAGCTGATACAATGCTGGATAAACTGTGGAAGGATTGATACTCAGAGGGAATAGCCATAGACACTTGTACTGTGTGCTGGGGACAACCTACCTCCTCCGCCGGGGTAGGTAAGCCGCCTCCTGAGAGTGAGCCTGACGGCTCAACCTGCGAGGTCTTGCAAGAAGCGCTGGGTGAAGCTTCCCTGTGGTTTGGATTTGTACGTAGTTTAGCTCAGCACGTCCTGTGCCCCGATAGGGGACCTGAGTGACCAAGGTCGCTGGACGGAAAATACAATCAATCAATCAAGCTACAATGTCTCGTGCACACCAGGAAGTTCCAAAGGGCAGCAAAGACCCGCAAGCCACATAGCTACCCGTTGGTCAAGGTGTGGGCCCCACAGCAGCCCAACTAAAGGGCGAAGGCCTTTAGTTGGCGCAAAAAATGCGGGACATCACAAAAACACCTGGACAGCGGCCGGCGTTCAAGACACCCAGCCAACAGCCTTCAATACGCGATTTCTCACGCAATACGGTCAAAACATGGTAATCTTTTGGGTTTTTGCATCATGACCTTCAGCGAAAAAACACTACAGGCTGCACGAGCCGTCCTCACATCACGCAACCTCTCACAACGCCACAAAGAAACCCCCTGACCGTACGAGATGCGGCCTCTGCGTACAAAGTGAGTAAGTCCGCAGTACAGAGAGCCGTTGATTTCCTAGGAAACCCCCTTCCGCGGGGGCGAGGACGCCCAATGGCGTTGACAGACGATGAAGATGACGCCTTGGTGGCGTACGTGCAATGGATGGAGCGCACAGGCATGCCGGCTACAAGAGAACAACTTGAAGGTGCGGCAAATACGATTAGATTACGTCGGAATCCCAATGCCGTGGTGTATCACCAAATTGGCTTACTGGCTGGCGGAGGAACCATCCCGAGATCACGCAAACATACCTCAAGGCCGTGGAGCGATCACGGAAAGCCTTCGAGGCCCAGGGACTTGAAGACGTCGAATTGTTTTATTCTCAACTCCAGGCAACTATCTTGAAGTTCCGTATCGGCGCCTCAGAGATGTGGAATGAAGACGAGGCCGGAATGCGCATCGGTTGCTTGCGGGAAGGCGTCCAAGTCCTTGTCACTCGCACCTCCAGGCATAAGGCTCCCCGACCGGAAGTTCTAGACCCAGCCAATCGGGAATCCTGCACAGTAATTGCCTCGATAAATGCAATGGGTGACTCTCTTCCTCCGTGGCTCGTCTTCGCTCATTACCCGACGACGAACTGGGCTGGCATTGACATTGGGACGGGTGTGCGATTTGCCCAGTCACCCACTGGCTTCTCTAATGCTGAGATACACCTTGAGTGGGCAAGACATTTCAATCGCTGGTCTTGGGCATCGTCAGCACAGGCAAAGCAGTCTGGAAAGCCTCTCGAACAGTGGTTTGGATGTGACGAGCACCTCCGGCTCCCGAACCGAGGCATGAGTCGCGTGGAGAAGCCTCCAGTTGATCGTCCTGATGAGGAGAAGATATATAGATTACTGGTTGTGGGTGGCTTCACTGGGCATACCACTCTTGCCTTTGCTGAGTACTGTATCAAGTTCGACATCATCATTGCCATCTTGCCGCCGCATTCCACCCATCTCATGCAACCGCTTGACGTTGGTGTGTTCCAGCCACTGAAGGCAGCCCACCAGAAAGCACTTCGCAAATCCCTTGCAGAGGGCAACCTAACCTTTTCACGGATCGACTTCCTCGCTGCATTTCAACAAGTCTATGAGGCTGGCTTCACGAGGCATAACATCATGTCGGGATTCGAGGAAACTGGACTATGGCCCGTCTCGCCTCAGCCAGTACTAGCAAAGCTCCTACAGGAGCAACTCCGGCAGCGGAAACGCATAAATCCTGCATACACCTCGCTCCTGCCTGCCAAGCGAAACGCGCTTCCAAGTTGCTGCAGATGCTGCAAATGATATACGAGAGAGGTACCAGGACATATTGAGTTCTCCGTCACGAGGTCTTCGGCAGATCGCCAAGGTGTCTGCGGCTATCATGCTACACAATCATTCTAACGAAGTAATAGTTAACCGCACCAAGCGAGTCCAGGCCAACGCCAATAGGAAGAAGCGTGGAAAAACTGTCAGGCCGAGCGGCGAGTTTGTCACAAGCTCAAGCATGGAAGCCACGAGCAAGTGTGAGTATGCGAGTGGAGTTTCGGCCCTGCAGCTATCTCCTTGACTGCCAAAACTGTAGACGCAACCCGATCACTGGTAACTAAACATACGCCACAATTATGGGAAACTGCGTGCGACTGCAGGTCTCATTGCCCACTAGGAAATCCCGCGTGATTGGGAAGATGGGGCGGCCACGGGTGGCGTGGCTATCCAGCACGGCTCGTTGAAACCTGTTGCTACGTTCAGGGCCTAGTCAGTGCATGGGTGTATAATGTGACGGCGGGAGTGTTTAGTTTTATGCACAAATCATGCTGTTTCCTCACTGCATCCAAATTCCGGCAAAGACAGGACCTGGAAACTCGCCAACTGACCTCATGAGACGCCTAAGCCCCCCCTGAGTTGTTGCCTGTGCTCCATCGTTCAGCACTCTCATGATAACAGGATTCGATTGATGGCGGGTGACATCGGTGAAGCCCTTGTCAACAAGACGCGCTCTATTGCTGAGCAATTATGCCCACTTATATCGTGTGGCAGCCCAAGGAATGTTATGATGGGCACATATCTATGAAAAAGACTCCAAAATTGGAGTCGCAGCCAAGCTAGTTGTTCCTCGGCAAGCACTTTGTGCTCACCCTGTTTCTTGGGGCAAAAGAGCTGTTCGGCAATATCGCCTGCCGCGACTCGCCACCAGCGTCCATATGGAATGCCAGCGCTAATACGGCTCCACACCGGTGTGTCAGCAAGTAAAACGGCGGCGTTCTGGCAGCCGAAGAGTTTGATACGTCATAAAGCTATCCCGCCCGCCGCGCCGCCTTTTTTTGTTTCAAAGACAAACTGAGAGTCGTCATGATGCTACATTGCCGCTTGTTAGGAACTGTGGTGCGTATGATTTTGCTGCTTTGCACTTGATCAGGCTGCTACGGCCCAATCAACGAGGATGTTGAAAAGTTTTTGTGATGTTGTATCGTCACTGGAAGGGTTCCGGGCTTGAAGCCATTAATTGTCTTACACTACGTTGGCCGTGCCGACCTGTGCTGGTAATTTTGTCGAAAAACAAAACGACGCCTGGCAGCTGCACTATTTGGAAGAGCAATGTCATGATGTACGGGAGTGCATAAATAAAAGCATCGGGACCTAGCAGTTGTCCGCAAATATTCGAACAGGTCAGATATGTTCCAGCCTCTTAGGACTAGTCGAGCAACGTTTACACTGAATATGTCAATCCTGCTGCAGCACGTACGTTAGCGCCATTGTCTCTAGTACACAATACTAACTATGGAGGTAGCCTTTTCAAGATGGGTTCGACATAGTTGAGTGGTACCCTAAATACCAATTGTGTCTTCGTCACTTTATGGGCGATGCGCAGTATCGAGATTACGTTCAGGCGGTTGCCGCCTTTGTCAACATCCAACTGCCTTTCCAGAAAGGGGGATTTCCATTTTTGTCGAACTCTGCAAAGCAGACGTTACCAACGGCGACTTTGGAAGATAGAGTAGGGAGAGATGCCCCGTCGCTATCTACGTTCAACACCGTTATCCCCTATATACGTCGCCTTGTGGCAACGGGGTTTGATTCACCGGCAATTCTCTGTGACTTCTTTGGGGAGGCCTGGACTGAAGGCATCAAGCCTTTACGTGATGCCGAGCGGATGAATTACCTGTTTGCTGTCAAAAGCGACAACTGGTTGCAGGTAAAGACAAGTTACGACATGGCTGACGGGCAGGAGATACCATTCATGAAACCATTGGAAGGCTTGGTTGAGGGGGACATTAGATGTTGCGAATCCAAATGGAGTCAGTGGCTTGCATTGCAAGACTGGATACCAGACTGGACAACTGATTGACTTTGAATATGACCTCTTCCAGGAAAATGATGTTAGATCAGCTAAAGGGGCAAGTAGCAAACTAAGAGTTTCGCAATTCAGGTAAATCCCTGCTTCTAGGCCCGTGAACTGGGACTACTGTTCTGCAATATGGCGGTACAAATGAATCTCTATTCATGGGAAAACCTGACGCTCGCTTCGGACCTTGAAACGGCTGCTATTTATTTATTTGTACAAGCGATACAAGTCGCTGGCCTACACTGCGGCGTGCAACGGCTTCTAAGTTGCCACACAATCCAGTGCTGCCATCATCCGCAATGAAGAATTACACCATTCCTCCGGTGTGCCGACCCAGACTTGTAAGCCGTTGAGCAAGAGTCTCATAAATTGCTAGTGATTCTCTCAATGCCATGTGCTCATCTAGGAGCGTTTGGTTTTTGGCTTCTAGAAGGCGGATATAATGAGAATAGAGGCAGATCAGAGCCGCCTACTGATGTCAGTATTCGGTTCCCAGATGTTTGTGATAACACCAACCTCATCCGACTCCTCCAACAGGCGACCTATTCGGGGTATCAGGTGCAAACCACATCTCTCACCATCGTTGGATTGGGCGTTGTTGGCATGCTCAGCCATTTCACCTTGTAGATCACAGGTAAGTTTGGGGATCTGTTGATTACAGACAAGTTGACCGCTTTGAAAGTTTGTTCGCGCTCCTGCTATCAAGTGCTCAACAGCATATCTTGGAGAATGGAGATGATCGATGCTCACTTTTTGTTGGGAACTCTTGAGCCGCCCGATTGGCATTTATGACCATGGCATTGGCATCATTGGCTGATGAAAGAAACGAAAGACAGGGGTGAGCCCAGACGATCGGCCTCGGCGGTATCCAGCCGGTGGCGCCAATTTACGTTGATAGCTCTCACAATGCGTTGTCAAAGAGATGCCTCCCTACCACCAAAAACAAAAAAAAGATTTTGGGGGGGGGGGGGGGGG
>AZNH01000144.1:1877-40455 GCA_000814955.1 Metarhizium guizhouense ARSEF 977
TATTAATTTTTAATTATTTTACTTTATAATTAAATAAAATTATATATATAATATAAGTATTATATAAATATAAAATTTAAAATAATATTAAGTTATATTAAATTAAGAATAATAAAAAATTAGAAAAGTAAATTATTTATATATTATAATATATTAAATATACTAGTAAAATTAGTATTATATTATAGCTTATTAGCTATAATTATTTTATAATAACCTTAATTATTATTATAAAGGTAAATCTTATATATTATAATAACTTTATACTTATAATTTACATTAAGTTACACTAAAAACTTAAAATATTTATATATAGTATATTTATAAGGTCTTACTTGTATTCCGAGTTAATTTTATTCCTTTTTATCTAAGTTATTCTTCTGCTATTAAGACTTAATATAACTAATTATAAGTTCTTACTCTTATATATATATATTTCCTATAAGTATTATAATTACTTACTAATATTTACTATAATTATCTATAAATAATAATAATAAGATAACCTTTAAATATAATAAAAAGCTTAATATAAGTAAGTTACTTATTATAACTTTTAAGAGTTAAAGCTAATAAAACTAAGTAAATAATATAATTATTAATAAATTAAAAGCTTTTTATAATAAAAAAAATACTTATTTTAAAATTAAAAATCCTAATTTTAAGAAAATTAAAAAGATTATATAAATAATTAAAAATTTAAAAAAAAAAGCTTTTATAAATATTAAATTAAAATATAATATTAAAAAAGCTATTAAACTAGTTATAAAAAAAGCTAATAAGGCTAGTAAGGCTAAGAAGGCTAAAAAAGCTTATAAGATTAAAGCTACTAAGTAAATTTATATTAGTAGTTTTACCTCTTCTAGAGGGGTAATTATAATTTATAACTTATTATTAATATAATACTTAATTACTTAAATTAATTACTTTAATAGCTTTATTAATATAAATTATAACTAGTTTATCTCTTAGAAATCTTAGCTGTTATATAAATCACCGCTTTAAATAAAACTGTCTTTATAAAAGAACTTAATAACAAAGAAAGCAGTTATAACACCGCGCGCAAAGTCATAAACTGTCCTAGATAATAACAAGATAAGGCTTATTTTAACTATATAACAGAACCCGCTAAATATATTTATTTAATCTAATTATACTTGATATCGTTCAACGCGGTCGAATTACTAGGCTGGCATGAGCTACGCTCTGTGACATACTATATTTGCCTATCAAGAAGTATATAGCGCAGCAGCCGGGTACGTGAACTAGTTCTATACTTTTTACCTCCCACTGCAGGAAAATATAAGAGTCAGATAAGTTGTAGAAAGTAAGGCATTTCGCACATTAGTTAAGCACAAAAGAAGCTGAAAGACGTCGTGATTCAATGAATATTCCATGAAATACCTATTATATAATACGAGCGCTGCTTAAGATGGCAAATTTGGAACAATCCCCGCCTTCATCGTGTAGAGCGGGTCCACGTTTTGTATGGGAACATTTGCAAAATCTACATACATGTACATTTTGCCATGTACAGTGGAGTTCAGGTTCAGCGTCCTCTAATAGATAAAAGCTATTTGACAACTTGGGCAACTTCTAGCTTCGAGTAACCCAATATACTATGCGCATGTTAGTATATTCTCACAAGTTTATAGCGTAAACGGTACTTAGGGGCTAACTACTACACACTGTAGCCAAATCACGCTAGCTAAATTTGGAACATTTTTATAACAAGCTTTATTGACGGTGAACCTGGACTCTACTGTACCTGTGATGGGCGTCGCATTCGCTTTTCGATTTCGGCCAACTTTTGTCCATGTATATATAGTAGTTGTGTGGTGATTCGCTGCCTAAAGGCAGAGCTGGCCGTCAAGGTTCTCAAAACAGCCCCTCAAAACGCAGCATTTTCTCCTGCTGTCTTGGCTTGCTGTCTTGGCTTGCTGCCTTTGAATGAAATACTGAATCACTGTCTTGCATATCAAGCTTAATAGGGTGGGGAAATGGCTACCCATGGGCAGGTTTTCATATTAGAAAAGTCAACATATATTGCGTTCTCTATATCCCTTACCTAAAGTACCCGCAAAAGCAATATTCTACACCCTGATAGACTACATATGCAGCTCAAAAAATGGTAACTGCAATTACAAACTTATTAATCATTTTTACTAATATATATTCTTCTCAAGCAAGACTTATTTATATACAGGCATCACTAAATATCTAAAGTTAAAATATCTCATTTTCTCTTTATACTTCTTTATACTATTATCACATTATTAAATCTTTTACTACACTTACAACTTGCAATGTTCTTCAAGGCATGTCTTGCCACTATATTGGCAGTGCAAACTGCAATCGCAGTGCCAATATTTGGTGGAAAGCCAGCTCAAGATGAGGAATTTCCCAGCACTGTTGCCCTCGTCTATAACCGCGCCACTTGGGCTGCGCTGTGCGGTGGCGTACTATTAAACGCCAATACAGTTCTCACAGCTGCTCACTGTACTCGGATTCTACAAGAAAAGTCAGACCTTTCGTTATTTCACATCCATGCCGGATCGCCTGTAAGTCCTTTTGCGTCTCTTGCCAGGGGAGGTCATCTCTAACACAGCGTAATAGAGCGGTACAGCAGGCGGTGTCAAGGCCAACATATCAGGCTTTATAAATCATCCAAATTATAATACCTCGACCAAACTTCACGATATTGCCATTTTGCAGTTATCAACCCCACTTGTAGAGAATGGCTTGACGATTAGCTACGCCACGTTGGCAGACCGTGGCTCTGGGGCCGACCCGGGGTCTATAATAACTGTGCCTGGTTGGTATGTATAAATAGTGAATTATATTTTATTATTATTTAAATTCTAATAATGCGCTAGGGGATCAAGGGGGCGGTTTATCAGCTCAGGTTTTAACCTGTATAAAACTTGGCTGCCGATTGTCTCTCACGAGCAGTGCCGAGAGGAGTATGGTGAACCTACTAGCTTAGCTTTCTCAGAAGACATGTTCTGCGCAGGTTTTAAGAATGGTACCACTGAAACATGCGCGGGAGATAGTGGTAGCCCAGCATTTCTTCAAGATGGAACTTTACACGGCATTTATTCAGGAAGTAGGACGACTAGTTGTCGGGGCGGGGAAACTACCTTTGGTCGTTATGCCAACCTAGGTCAACATATTAACTTTATCTCCAAGTATATCTAGACCTTGGAAATAACAAGTTCCAACAAATATACTTGTCGCATAGCGAGGGGGGTTTTTCTTCCCATTTTATGGGTTTTTTTCCACCGTAGCTGGAGGCAAGGCAAGCGTATCACGCAGTTTATTAAAAAGTCAATATAGGCAATTCGTCTAACTAGCTTCAAGGCTTGCACGAGGCCCGTTTCAGTGAATCACAAGGTTATAGTAGAAGGTAACACAAAGATGCAAGAAAAAGGGGAAACAGCTCATGGTATAGCACGTTTGGCATCTCATCTAATCTCCCCAGATTCCCGCCATTCTCTGCCTAGTCTTTGTAATGTTATCACTTCCTCTCTCCTGAGCAGCATCGTAGGCGAGCCTATACACGCCGATATTCTGACTGAACAGGGGTCGTGTATCGCTCCAGCTTGTCGTGGACCGAATCTTGTCGCTGGCAACCCACTGGCTGTATCCAAACACCAAGGCAGTATCTTGCTTACGAACATCTTCGGGAAGCTCATCTACAGGCACGTTGAATTCAACGCCGTCGCTCAAGCCGTATTCTGCGGCTAATGCAGCTCCGACATGCTCCAAGGTCTCGTACCGCCGACCAGATCTATTAAAGGCCTCGCCGGCAACCGCAGCGCGCCCTGCTTTGACCCCGTTCGATCCTCCAGGTGCTGTGAGTCCTGTGGCAGTGCTCCATAGAGCGGTTTTGGCCAAGGCGACGTATGCATCTCCGCAGTCATCCACGTGGATTCCGTGCAAAATCGTGCCCGGTGATTGTGCAAGCTTCAGGACCTTGTCACCCGTTCTGCTCACCGCCGCCTTGTATGCGCTCATATAGTCAAACGCCGCGCCGTAGTAGCTGCTACTATATCCGTAGAGCGGTGTCGCACGAATGACGGCGACGTCAAAGTCGCTCTCCTCTCCATCACGCCGCGATGCTTCAACGGCGCGCAACGCCGCATCCATCCTGCCTCTTACTAAAGGATGCGGCACCAAGGGGGACGTTTCAGCGTGTGGCAGCAAGCCTTGGTCACCATATAGCTTCGTGGTGCCATAGTCCTTGCATCCCGACGACCAAAGCACCATGGGCCGAGTAGGAGGCGACCGTGACGGACTGGCTGACGACTGCGACAAGGCTTTTACCAGGGCAAGGAGGCCGCGCCAATGCTGGTCCTCTGACACGGGGTCGATCTTGGACGGCTCGGTACAAATGACGATGACATGCCAGGTGTTGGCGTGGGAAAGGACGATGCCGGCGGTGGCCTCGGCATCCGAGGCCGCGACGGATCCGACGACGGGGATGACCTCGTCGGCAGCGAGCGAGGCGGCTGTGCCTTGCCGTCGAACGAGACCGTACACACGGAAGAAGCTGGGCAGAGGGCAGGCGGTCCGGAGGAAGGCCCGGCAAACGGCAGATCCTAGATATCCATTCGCACCGACGACGAGGACGTTGATGGGGCCAGCCGGAGCTGCCGACGTGCGATCAATTGCAGAGGCCGCTGCTACAGGGCCCGACGAGTACGCAAAATCAATAACAGAGCCGGGATGAGGGGTTGAGATTGAACCACAGCGGCCGATGCGACGTGAGCTCCAAGGGTGCGCACCACTCAATTCAATCCACTGATTGCTTCAGTTGCGTTGAGTTGACCTCGTCAACGATACTTTTCCGTGGAGTTGATCAATTATGGCTCAAATTGAGTTGAATGTCCACCAGTTGACTTGACGTCATACAGATCGCACGTATTTCTACTCTAACTCATCTCTTCCGCCATCTTGCTGCTTTGCATCTTCTATTGTCTTCACCACACCATTTCATGCGTCTCATTACTAGTACCCTCCTCAGCAGCACTCTCCTCAACGGGAAGAAGCATTACGTCCAGGTCGTCTATCACCCCAGCCCGTAACCACGAACGCAGTACTTGGCATACCCCTATTATATCAGCATTAAGCCGACTTCGCAGCGCTGTCACCATACGTCCTGCCGCTACAAATAATCTTTTATATTCTGCTGATATTAGCTGAATTGTAAGGAAATCCAGCGCTATTTACGACAGGCGGGGATATTATCGTCTGCGCTTATACTAATATGCTATTAGGTCCCTAATATTGCTGTCCCCGTCCTCCCTCGACGACTACCATAGTTCTAATTCGTTAATATCCTCGTTAATACAGCCGGGCAACAAAACTTCCTCTTTCACCACATTACATCTAGAGACCGGACGAGTGCGTTCACAGTACGCCTGAAAGGGATTGTAGTACTTCCGCTGCCACTTAGCAACCGGTTCATGCACCACCACGGGACTTGGGACTACCTGCAGGTGGCGATATTGTGTGCGGCCGGTTGGCGACAGCAATCCACGACTACGCAAACCCTGTGCAAAACTCAAAGAATTGCCCGCTCCGGTCTCCAATCCATGTCGAGGTCCAGCTAACAAATGAAGCCTGGGCTGGAAGCTACGATCAACTGTTTTTGCACATCGGCCACAATGGCAAATATCCAGACAGCCAGCCGCACTACCTGCTCAAAGAGGCCCCCGACCGCGGCGATTTAATGCGCATCGATGTTGACCTTGCTGACGCTTTTGCTACAGATCCGGTAACTATCAACGACATTAACTACGTTGGACTGGTGAGCCGATTGGACAATGGAAAGCAAGGCTCAGACGAGCTCAAGCTGAGTGGTACGTTGTCCGATTCCCCTCATCGCTCATTCTCGACCTTGGACATGACCATGACCGCAAATGGCTCATTCTTGACCTCAGACATGACAATCACCGCCAAATGTGCCTCGTCTGGAAAAGTCGCCCTACTCCCAATAAAAAAAGTGGACAAGTGGTTTGTAGACTGGCGCACAGATGTAAAGCCTACAGATTGGGTCTGGAAACAGGATTGCACTAAGTTTACCGAAATATCATTTGAGTGGCGCCTGGCCGACGTTGCTTGGGCCGGGACAAAGGACGATCTCAAGCTAGGTTTCCACCGCGACGTGAGGGCTCACGATGTCTTGCTCTTCCAAGACTCCTCGCGCGGCGTCGGCAATAGGATGAAGCTCAGGCTCAAGGACATCTACGGCTCAACAAGCGTGCTTATAGAACAAGTCAATTTCTTCCGCATCTACTCGACGCCACAATCGGCCGATGCAAGCGAGGACCAGTGGAACTTCAGAGGCACGTCCGTCTACTGCGCAAAAAGGCAGTGCTAACACGCCGCAGGTATACAATTCTGGGCCAAGTGCGACGGTTTCGACAAGAAAGTCGTCGGAGACAAGTTTGCTATTGATAATCACTGGCACTCTCGGGAAAGCGGCATAGAGATGCCCATCGCGGTGGGCGACTGGCGCTGGCTGAATGAAGAGCTCCAAGCACAACATCCGTTCCCGAGACAGGAGCTGTGATGGCATTGCCCTTGTCCAGATGGTCGCTAGGCAGCCGTTCTTGCTGCCGGTATGCTAAGGTGATGGCATTTTTAGGAATACAGTAAATTGTATTGCATGTATGTTTATGGTAGCACGCAGGAAGCACAGTTGGTGGTATAACTCGGGAGCACCATGGTCTTTGGTGGGATGACGACGGTTTTTTCGTTGACCTTGAGAGTCTGTGCATGTGATGCTGTCCATTTGGCATGTATAGACGCACAGTCCCCATCAAGACAGCTAGGCAGCGCTTAAGTCGAGGATAGTCGGCGTTGCAATCCCACTCAGCCTCCCGTAAACAGCGCTCACCAAAAACCTGCCAAATCTCGTCGTGGATCCAATCCTGTACAGCGGGGTTGGCAGCAAGGAAGGCAACCATGAATATCAGGGTATGCGCAGTCGTGTCGTGGCCCGCAAAGTTGAAAACAAACATGTTGCCGTAAATCTCCTTCTCGCTCAACCCTCCCGTGGTCAACGACGATGCTTATTGCTCCTTTATTAATGCCTGCACGAGAACAGTCATGAGGTTGCCGTCCTTGGCCGTGCCGTCGACACTTTGGCAGTTTTAAAGGCGCTTTTCTTGGTCGTAAAGATCAGTCATATACAGCTGGAATGAGACACAGGCCTCGTGAATTCGCCGCAATTTTTTGCGTAGCCACGGCTTAGCCAGTAACTGGGTGCCGAGAGCCATGATGAGGACGCAGCTATCAAGCACGGTCTGGATAGACGCCTTGTAGTCTGTTTCGGACGGTATATTCGTCGTTTGCTTCTCCAAGTGGCCCTAAAAGAAAAAAAGACTTGCCAAATCCAGCTCAAGACAGAACATGGAGCGACAAGGTGCGTGTATCATCGGCGGTGCTTCGAATTTCCGGCTTTGAGGCCCAGTAACGAACCATGTCTGCCGCCTGAGCAATAGTTTCGAGCCAGACCAGCTGGTTGTTGTTCTCGTTGAAGCATGTGGCCCTCACTTTTCGCTGCTTCTTCCATTGCTGGCCTTCAACCTACAATGCAGTAACGTGTCAAGTTAGTAAACAGGCTCCGTACAAGGTCAAGAGGACACGGGGCAATATACCGTCGAGAGGGTTGGCCCAAAGACATTAAGAAACTCTAGCACAAGTCAACGCACGGCCAGGACAGAGGTCTCGAGCAGGACGCACCGAATAGCTGCAGCGGCCGTGGGAAATCCGATCTGCCCTTGAAACTTTCCATCAGGCTGTCTGGATTGCAGATGTAGAGCGAATTTCCGCCCGGTGTAACCTGCATGAAGACGTCGACCATTTCGAGATGCGACGTACATCTCTCGCCAACCTTCTAGCCGCGCCAGGAAATGTCGCGGGAAAGGATAGCCGGGAAAGAGCATTCGGGAAAATACAACATAGTGCGTACCTGGAATCCCGCACGTGCTCGTGCTCTCACATCATACCAGTTGACATGTAGTTTGGCGGCTGATAGCTGCATACCGTCGTGCCATGTTCTGTGAAGTTAATTGGTCTATGTTAAACTTGACATTTGATAACTCCCAGCCGCTGCACTCGCGGGACATGTGTGTATCTCAACATTGAATGCTGACCAACGCCGTGGGCTTTGTTAGCCCTATCTAGTCCATGTCTGGTCTAGCTGCCTCGTTCAGATTAATGACTCCATCTCGGGCACGACGTCCATGCAGCTTCTGTCTCTTCCTTAATCTCTCTCAAAAGATCTTCATTATGTAAGAGGTAGGCAATAACCAAAAGGGAAGTATTGTACTCATTTGAGTTGGCGCTGGGCAAGAGTGAGTGTCAAAACAATACGCCAGAAGATTAGGCCCAGAGCAGGCAACATGAGAGTAGTGATCCATGACCGATCCGTACTAAACCATTCAGTCGATCACTACAGACGACGGGATAGTGTGTGGATAAGCATACTAACAAGACGAGTCGCATGTGTAAATCGTACCAAACGTTGCTGGATAATGATGCTACGAAATGCACTTATTATTTATGCTGGACGCACATTATTAAGCCGGGATAGCCTCGAAGCTGATACAGCCAGGTGCCTCGTCCAATAAGCCCCCAACATTCCCAGTCCTTGTGAAAATACGAGAAATAAGATACGACATGACTACGCATTACTCAAAAGGATAATTACACAACAATAGGGGGACAAAGCAAAAGATTTACTTGTTTTACATGTAGTCGTGTTGACATGAGTTTCAGGTAAACATACAGGCTTACATAGTGCGGATAATGTGCAAGTCGTGCATGTCGCCATTAGGAAACCAACCAGGTCCGTGGACGGACATCTTGTCGAGGCCGACGGAGTAGTATGCCAATAAGCTGGGAAGTGGTAGAAGGATCTGCATTGTTTCGAGGAGTAGGGCTCCGGCGTCAGCTCAAAACCAACATGTGCTGCTGCTGCAATAATCTCCCAAGAATCAAGGTGAGCAGCTAGCGCCAATTGACCCCTATATATGTATCACTTTATACGCTAAGATGCTTGAGGTAGTATTGTTCCCAAGATTACCTGAATTGTCCATGTGTAAAATAGCAGCATACCAGGCCAGTCGAGGTGCAGCAAAGGAGAACACAAGGGTACCAGACATTATAAAACCAGTCCAAAGTCAAGCCCCCTTTGAGAGTGCTTTACCTGCCTAATCCAGCGTGTAATACATACTTCAAAGCTCTGGCAAGAGTAGCGCTCGCTCCCGGAAAATTCGCACTGGAGCCGGGTAGGTTACCAGGATACACCGGTCGTCCCATGTCAGGATTTCTAAAGCTAAGTATACCAAGCTGCATAGCAAGAAAGTTAGTATTTATCTCTGACACTGACTGCCTCGCTAGGCATTACCGCGGTTAGGAGGCTGCCCCCACGCGGTAGAGGGAGATCGTCCATCCTTAGTTCACGATGACGTGCGCCAGGGTAGTAAGGAGCACAGGACTATACATCAAGCAAGCTTAGCTGCGGTACTAGTTTACAACTAATATGCCTCCAAACCGGCTCATATATTCGTAGTCTTTTCGAAAATGACTATTTTAGTTTACAAGGTGTCAGCATCGACCAAGACGACTCGCAAACAGGAAACGGTCCCCGCTTGCTTCCATTCTCAGCCAAGTATACCTTGAATGCTTCATTTGCCGTTTTGCTCTTCATCTCTCTAGCCGGGCCTGGTGCTCTTCCAAGATTTCCCAGCCGAGCACACATACGTATCATGCTGGCACCGGCAACGGTCGCAATCCTGCGGCCAAGAAAGTAAATGTCGAGGTCGCCGAAGCCGTCGACTTTCCCTGTTGTAGTGAACTGAGGCAGCTTGTATAGCCTGTTCTCTTGCACTTGCCAGTTGAAGCCTTACTTCGGATGGAGAAGCGCTATATTTGTCGACATCAGAAAAGATTACAACATCAAGCCTCCTTCGTGACAAGCGCAGATAACTAGGCTTTGAACGTGTGTTCAAATATTAAGTTAATAATCGACTTTGAGGTATCAAAAGTCCTTGGTTTTTGAGAGGTCTTAAGGGACTAGAGGCCTCTATAAATACAAGAAGTCGGTGAGGGCTAGTGCCTGAGGCGGCCCTCGGTTTTGGTCCGGCTCCGGTCGCTCGTGATACCCTTCTTTGTTGTTATATAACCTTTGTGGTCCTATGTGACATGTTTCGCAAGAGCTCCAAGCCCGCTTTTATCTGACACGGATGTTTTAAACAGTCGGACGCTATGGCATGTCATTGTCGCGACAAGGCACCATGTATCGACCTAACCAGCCGAGCGGTTCGAGCCGAGTGGCTTCGGTCAACCAGGGTTGGCAAGTAGGGTCTGGTAGAAGCGGGACGCGGCATTTCGTTACTTTCCGCCCCGATCGAGGGTGTAGGCGAAGACGGAACCTAAACCCAAATAGCGGGAGCGTTGGCCCGAATAGTTTTTCTAATGGGTCAAGTACTGGTTCCAGATTGATTCCCGATATGACCCCGTGATAACTGCGCCACAACGGCGTGGACCTTTTCGCGGATGTTTGCAAAGCCTCTTTCAGATTACGTACCTCCAATATTGTATCCAGTTGGAGGTCTGGGGGCGGAGATGGACTTTACAAAAGCACGCTGCTACTTTGCAGTAAAGAAATTCCAAGTTGCGTTTTATGCCTCACCCCGCCTATTTTCTTGCACAAATCAACGGACACTGAACCTGAACGGCCTGGAACTGTTAGCCGGAGCGACAAGCCCAGCGAATTACTAGTATGTACTATGACGTAAGGAGAAAACACACCTTTCTTTCTTGTAGGAAGAGCAGTATACACAAGACCACACCTGGGATCTGTGTCAGGATATGGCGGGTTAACATAACCCGGCCGGAATCGGTGTTTTTGGCATAAAGGAGAATACCCGTTCCTCTCGGGCTTTATAGTCATCGCTACATGGGGCCCGGGTCGGCGCCGGTAGAGCTGGCGCCGTATACTCTGGGCGCTATTGTCTTCTTACAACTTGAGCACTCCCAATAGTTCCTAATGAGCGAGCATATAAAATGAGTCCGGCTCCCCTTTCTCTCATTCAACGGGCATATACAAAAAATATCTACTTCTGCTTTCTTTAGCTAAACTACAATTTGCTATCAACCTCAACTATGGCTGAAACGATTTCTACAGATTATCTAGTTATCGGGGCCGGTGCCATGGGCATGGCGTTTGTGGACACCCTGCTTTCGGATACAAAAGCCACAGCGGTCATTGTGGACAGATATGACAGCCCTGGTGGTCATTGGACCGTGGCCTATCCTTTTGTCCACCTTCACCAGCCATCCTCCTTCTATGGAGTTAATTCCAAGAAGCTGGGAAACGACCAAATAGACAAGGTTGGCTTGAACAAAGGCCTGTTGGAGCTTGCCACCTCCCAAGAAGTAGTTGGCTACTATAGCCAGCTCATGCATCAGCACTTCTTGCCAAGCGGCAGAGTCACTTACTTTCCGAAAAGCGAATACACTGGGGACGGCATGTTTCATTCTGTCGTCACAACCAAATCGTTTCAAGTCGGAAAAAAAACTCGCATTGTTGACGCAACCTTTATGAAGGTCCGCGTTCCGGCCATGGGCCCCCCTGCGTACGAGGTCGCCTCTGGCGTGAATTTGATTACCCCCAACGACCTGGCCAACATCTCCCGAGCCTACGGCAACTACACCGTCATTGGCGCTGGCAAAACCGGTATTGATACCTGTCTCTGGCTGCTCGGCAGGGGCATCGAGCCGTCCAATATTAGCTGGATTATGCCGCGTGACTCTTGGCTACTGGATCGCGAGGCGGTTCAACCTGGGACTATGTTCAGCGCAAGACGCAACCAAGATCTAACGGCACGCTTCCGAGCCGCCATGTCTGCAACGTCAGTGGACGATCTCTTCAAGCGGCTAGAGTCTGCTGGCCATTTGATGCGTCTGTCTGACAAGGTCTGGCCTACAATGTACCGATGTGCGACGGTATCCATCCAAGAATTCAAACAACTTGGAAAGATTGACAGCATAATCCGCATGGGTCGCGTTATCCGCGTTGGGGACGGCGAGGTCAAGCTGCAGGGGGGCACGTACAAGGCGAAACCAGATACTCTTTATATCAACTGCACAGCCGACGGAGCTGCCAAGCTTTTGCCTGTCCCTGTTTTTAACGGCAACAAGATTACGCTTCAGCCAGTCCGGACCTGCCAGCAGGTGTTTAGTGCCGCCTTCATCGCACACGTCGAAGCTACATATAATGACGAGAATTTGAAGAATCAAATGTGCCGGCCGATTCCTCTCCCCTACGAGACGGTGGACTGGATAAAAAATGCGATACTAAACACAGGGAATAGAAGAATATGGAACTCGAAGCCAGCAACCGTGGCGTGGCTGCTCCAGGCCCGCCTCAACTTGGATATGCACAATGCCCCCGAGGATCCGGCGGAGCGGGCGGCAGTCGAAAAACAGAAAGACGAAATGGGGGAGGCAGTGGCCCAAAGATTGATGGAGCTTGTTGGCACCAAGGGCCAAGATGCCGCCTAGGCCTCTGGGATTTGCAGGTAATGATCGGGTGTGCTAGTTGAGGGATCTGCCTTTGAACCATGGTAATTCTAGCCATGGATGGATGCGTCTGGTCTTTATCTTGCTATCCAATAAAGTGGCCACCTGCTCTCTCTGTCCAAAACGAACAGGTCGGGAAATATCAACTGGTTGAGTGCTGAGATGACATGACAACGTGATCTAAATAGTAAACGTCCCAGCACCAGTCCAATATTCGCCATACATGACGTGATTCAAGCGGCAACGTACCAGAACGTGGGAGTTGCATCAGGTAGTCGAAGATGAAACCGAGAGGGCGTGGCACGAGTAGAGGACGTCTGGACGGCTGATATGTCAAGATTGAAGTCTGGTCGATATAATTGCCGCCGGCTTCAACAGAAGGCACCGGACCGGACGGCCCCGCACAGTCTATTGACCAGGCCGGCGCTCCAGTCTTTACCTCGGTAGGTGTCGACGGTGGCGTGGCCACCAATAGGCTGAACAGGACCGGACATGGAGCTTCTGATCCATTTACCAATTAGTTACATACTGCGCCAAGAGTACCTCGGGATTTCAGAGCAGCTTCGTTGCACTTTTGCAACAAGCATGATGGCGTCTCAAAAGCCCGTCGAGCTGATTCGCCGTCATCGGTCAGTCATTGCCTGCCAAGGTTGTCGCCTGCGCAAAGTGCGCTGCAGCCTATCTGTCACCGGCGTGCCATGCACCACTTGTACCCAGGATGGTACTGATTGCCTTGTCAGCCCGCGACGACCAAGGCAAAGAAGGTGAGGCGAAGCCGTCTGGTGCCTGGAAACAAGAGACGACCCGAGGGCTTACTTGTAACAACGTGATAGAAATCAACGAGACCGTACCTCGGCTCTTTACTCGCCACCTGGAGTCGCGCCTCAAACCGACTTTGCCAATGTCGGCCCCAGCTCTACTATCCAGCCATGCTCTAGTATGAGAGTGGACGTTGCCGCTGCTGATGACGCGGAACAAACGGCGTCTTGCTTGGACTGCGAGAGTGCCAGCATATACAATGAGGAGCGCAGTGGCATTGAAATTGCAGAAGCCGCCTTGGGAGTACCACGGAGAGTCGGACAGCTGCCTTTTTATTCCGGTAACAAGATCCTTTCCATGGCAGAATATCCAGCCGAGACTAACCCGCTATGTAGGAGAGCAGCTCGGTTTACACGTCGGTTCGTCAGTACCGAGACACTTCCTGATCCCCTCGGGTACTGAGACGTTTCTTGAAAAAGAAGATCGAGAGTACTTGAAAGCAAAGGGAGTCTTGACGTTGCCCCAAAACGATACTTGTGCCGCCTTACTCCGTGTATACCTGTCCCATGTGCATCCCGTCTACCCAGTGATTGAGGTTGAGCAACTATGGGATTGCTACCATAATGGACGACTTGGCCAATATAATCTTCTGCTTTTGTGGAGCATATTTTCAGTTGCGGTGAATGTAAAAAGGCTCTCCAGGACTCACCCTAGCTTGACTGACCAAAAGTCTGTAGTTTATCTCGTCTCAGGATTTCGAACGAGAGGGGTACAAGTCTCGACGGCATATGAAGGCCGTCATGTACTCTCGAGCAAAGGTACGCAACCTCCAAGGCCGGTGATTCATTTTGCCTCTATCTTTTGTTTTCTATCGACATCACATCTAACCCAATCGCTTGCGGCCACCAACTAGTGCATGTACAACAATGGTGGAGAAAGAGATCTCGTGATCCGCCTACAAGCTTCCTTCTTAATGGGCTTTTGGAGCGCAGAGCCATTTGAGCACGTACGACCGTGGTATTGGACCGGCATTGCCATTAATTATTGCCAGATGCTGGGTTTGCACAGGAACCCGGACTCGGCGGAACACAAGTCGTCCATTAGTGAACCGCAACGACGTTTGTGGCGTCGAATCTGGTGGAGTTGTGTTTTCCGGGATCGATGGCTTGGTCTATGCCTGGGAAGGCCGCAGCGGATCAACCTAGATGACTGCGACGTCCCAATGCCAACGGTAGATGACGTGATTCAAGAATTGGAACACTTGCCTCACGGTGCATATACCGCCTTTATGCCGGTTGAGATGCCGCGCCTGGCCACTTACTGGATCATATTGCTCAAGCTGAGCAGACTCCTTGGTACTGTGCTAAGCATAAACCACCAGGCACGGGATCCCAGGGCACCATCCCTACAGATACGTGCCATGGAGGATGAAATCCTGCAATGTACCTTGCCGGATCAATATGAAGCTGGTCAGACGCGCCTGGCCTCGTTTTATGTTCATCATATCCACTTGCACCATCAGTGAGTCCCTTGCCGTGCTCGGCAGGCATCACAAAGAATCAGTCTGACCATGGCAGAGCACTTTTAATTACATTTTACCGCCATAATGCCACAGAGTGTCCCGATGACATTCCATCCACTCAACGAGAGGATTGGAAACGCATGCTTTGTTTAAAGGCTAGTACTGCGGCGCTACGAACAAACGATATTCTGGACCTTGTCGTTCGGGATGGGCTTCTTGAATTTGCAGGTCCCATGACGTGAGCCTTTCCATCATACATGACCCCTATTCCCTCGACTGTTTCCATTTCCGATGGGGACATGCTGCCCGCAGGCGTATGTTTGCACAGCTAAGAAGTAATCTAGACCACCGCTCCTGATCCCCGCCATGCAAATGCACCTGTTGGATTGCAAATCTCCTGGCTCCCTCCCGAGGAGGCTTGGTCTTAAAAAATTGGAGGCATGCCTGTTGGTGCTGGAAGGGCTGCAGAAGACATATGCCGGCGCCTCGATCCACCGTGGTATATTCTTGAAAGCCATACAACACATGTTCCCAGGCTATGCAACTGGCTCAGCTCTATCGAGCGAGACGATGCAGCCTGTGGTAAACGATAGATCTGAGACGATTGGAGACGCTTCTGCGAGCGAAACATTTGTTGACAATGTTTCTGCAGAGGGGAGTGCACCTACAGATGACTTTCTGGATACGCTGTTGGACGATGGAGCCTTCTTTCCTCTCTGGCTGGATGAAAGCTACAGAACTGTCAATGTGTGACTTTACGAGAACATTGCATGAATGATTGGTGCATCCAGCGTCCTGGAGCCATGTTTAATCTGGCCATGTCAAGATTTTGAAAGGCGAAACTGGACGGAACTAGAGGTGCAGATTGTACGTTTCGCCTTTTCTACGTACAAATTGTTGGCAAATGTAAAAATATACGAGTTTGTGCACAATAGTGGGCAGCAAAGATGATACATGGACACAGTAATTGGCATAATTTCCAATGAAATGCTTCGGCGGTATCTCTAATGTAGATTCCGGTAGATGGTTCCCTCTTGCACGATGAAGAGCTGCTGGAAATTTTCACTATTGTCTCTCATTGGTGCCATGGCCAAGGAAGAAAGATACAGGGTGACAATACATTATGTTGCATTCATTTCGCCCGATCAGACGCTACATTGTGTGATCAACTGTCCAGTTTGCAGCCCATGGACGGGAGCCACCAGACTGCATCTCGTCTGCAGATACCAGGACTTGCCACCAATACCTCGGACCTGTGGTCCACAATATGCAAGCAGGCCGTAACGGACCAGGCGTCTGCTTGGTTGGTATTTACAACATTGAAAGTTGGAAACCTCCGGACCTCGGACCTCGGACCCCTCACGACCCGCCATTCAGCAACGGTGAAGTGTATAACTGAGGAAACCACAACCACTCTCTCCTGGAATTCTCATTCCACACATAGTTATTTCGGTTAATCATCAAAATGTCAGCAAATACCAAAGCGGCGCAGAGGATACGCCAGGTTTCCACCCACCTCAGCCCTCAGAAACTGCCGGAGGACTACTCCGACGTGTTTGATGACATGAAGCTGCTACGCTCCATGGCCTCAACCCCAGACATCTCGCGGCGCGGGTACATTCGTCAGAAGGAAGCCGGGAAGCTATGGGTCCGGAAACGCCTAGAACAACTCCTCGACCAAGGAAGCTTCACCGAGATTGGCTCCTTGTCAGGTACAGTCACATGGGAGAAGACGGGCCCGACGACTGATAAACCCGTATCATTTATCCCCAGCAACAACATCCAAGGAATGGGCCGCTTGAAGGGACGCAAGGTCCTCCTTACGGCTGATGATTTTACTATACGAGGCGGCCATCTCGATGGTTCCACTGCTGGCAAGACGATATACCTCGAAAAGTTGGCCTTGGCTCTGAAGCTTCCCATGATCAAGCTGGTGGACGGCAGTTCCGGCGGAGGCAGCGTCACCATTATTGGGACCCAAGGCTGGAGTTACTTGCCGAGCCTGCCCGCGTTTAGGCACATTGTGGACCAGCTCAATCAAGGGATTCCCAACCTGGGCGCGGTCGTGGGACCTGCGGTTTGTTTCGTCTACTCATGGTGTTGAGAACAACGAGGCGGCTAACACTTGACTGGCTAGATTGGGCTCGGTGCGGCTCGCGTAGTCTCGTGTCACTTTTCCGTCATGGCTGCAGACATTGGCTCGCTCTTCAACGCTGGCCCCGAGGTTGTCAAAGGCGCCGCTCTTGGCAACGACTTGAACCCTCAGACCTTGGGAGGGCCGGCGATACATTGCACCAATGGTACCATTGACAATATGGCCAGGGATGAGGCGGAATGCTATGAGCAGCTTCGCACCATGCTAAGTTATCTGCCCAACTGCGGTGTAGAAGCACCACCCGTGATCCCGTCCACAGACCCCGAGAACCGCACAGATGAGTCCCTTCGCCGCGTCATCCCTCGCCGTCCGACGCGCATGTACAACCCGCGGACCATCATCTTGAGCGTGGTTGACCGAGAATCGTGGTTTGAAATTGGGCCACTTTGGGGCCGGACGGCAATCAGCGGTGTGGCAAGACTCGGCGGGCGACCTGTGGGAATCATCTCGCTGAACTGCGAGGTGAATGGCGGAACGTTGGATGCGGCAGGCAGTCAAAAGCTGACGAGGCTACTGAAGTTGTGTGATGTGATGAACTTGCCGGTGCTGCAGTTTATCGATGTCCGTAAGTAGCACCTACAATGTTGTCTTCTTCCAATCGCAGTTAATGGCGTTCACCGTCCTCGCTACGCTGACCAGGAACAACTACAGCCGGATATGCTATTGGCCCAGATGCTGAAAAGGCTGCAACGATGCGCTGGGGTGTCGAACTGGCCAAGACATACTTTGACACCACGACGCCGCTATTCAACGTCATTACACGGCGCGTGTACGGCGTGGCGGGTGGCGTCATGATCAGTTCACGAGATCCCGTCATGCAGGTTGCCTGGCCCTCGGGTCAATGGGGTTCTCTCCCGCTTGAGGGAGGCATCGAAGTCGCACACCGACATGAACTAGGCGAGGCAGCCAAGGTGGGTAAGAAGGCTGAGCGGTACAAGGAGCTGGATGATGAGTATCGTCGACTGATGAACCCTGTTCGAACGGCAAATGCGTTTGGAATAGAGGAGATTGTAGACCCCAAGGACACGAGGAGTATATGCTGTGCTTGGGCCAAGCATGTATACAAGACATTGCTACCGCAGAGGCTGTTGGACCGGGCTGCAGGAAAAATAGTGCCCAAGTTTTGCTAGCTTCTTCTTTATCAACTTTTGTATACTTCGTGGACGTTTTGCTGGCTGCCTGAGAATCCCTTTGTAGCAATTTCAATTGCCCGCTGTAACCCGAAATATGTATGACGCAACTCAAGACCGCCATGACTTGCCCAGATTCGGCCCGAGAATCCTGCAGCTCGCAAACCGACAGCCATTTTTGGTCGGTGTGTTTGTCCTGTTGCAGGCGAATATTTGGATGCGACGTAATACCTCTCTGCCATGCCGAGGTAGACGTGGCATTTTAGTTTCACGTATTCCGACTGGCTTCCAAAAAACGGACATGAATCCGCACATCCGAGGTCCGAGGTACCCTTTATTCAAAAATATACAAAAGGGAGAAACAATTCTTCCCATAACTTACAGGACAAGATGTCTAGACATGCCAACGACTCTGAAGCTCTACTGTAACCATGTCGACTCGCCTTTTCTCACGCCTCTTGGTTGCCAACAGGTCTGTTAATACTGTAATGGCCTGCGGTCGGGATAAGTGGCTAACCAACGCAGAGGAGAGATTGCTGTACGGATTATCCAGGCCGCTCGAGAATTGTCACCGCCAGTTGAGACTTTTGCACTGTACACCGACGATGACGCCTTTCACTGCAGTGTTGGCTGCCCAGACCACGCGATACGTCTGCCTTCGGCCGCGTCGTACCTTGACATGTCGTTGCTAGTTAAGCTGGCACAGGAGCATGACATTGGTGCTGTTCATCCTGGATATGGCTTTCTCAGTGAAAGTGCCGAGTTTGCCCGTCAGATGAAGGAGTCTGGTATTTTGGTGATTGGGCCTGGGCCGGAAATCTTGGCCCGCACGGGTGATAAGCTCCAAGCAAAACAATTGGCCTTGGAGTGCCATGTACCCGTCTTACCGGCAATGACACACCCGGTAGCCGATCTGGCGAGTGTACGCGAATTCATTCAGCAAGTGGGCTACCCTGTCATGGTGAAGGCGGTTGACGGCGGCGGAGGGCGAGGGATCCGACTTGTGCAAAACGATGGCGAACTGGAGAATTCGGTTCGCGCAGCCACCAATGAGTCTCCGTCAAAAAGTGTGTTTGCAGAGAAAGCGGCAACCGACGGGTTTCACCATATAGAAATTCAGGTGATAGGGGACGGGACCAACGCCACTGTGTGTCATCTGTGGGAGCGCGACTGCAGCGTGCAACGGAGGTTTCAAAAGATCGTCGAGGTCGCGCCAGCGCTGTTCTCAAATCGCGGTTTGATAGATGAGCTTGCAGGTGCTGCGGTGCGTATGGCCAGGGCTATTCGTTATCAGTCGCTGGGAACGGTTGAATTCCTGGTCAACGAAAAGGAGGACGCATTTTATTTTCTCGAAATTAACCCTCGACTCCAAGTCGAACATACTATTACAGAGTCTGTGTCCGGTGTTGACCTTGTGCAAACACAGCTTCGGGTAGCTCAAGGGTTTTCACTTGCGCAAATCGGTCTGGAGCAGAACCTGATTCCCTCGCCAAGAAATATTCACTCAATTCAGCTGCGGTTATGCGCTGAGGATGCGCAGAACGGCTTTTCTTTGAGCGTGGGCAAGATTGATACTTTCCATATTCCCAGTGGTCATGGGGTCCGCGTTGACACGCATGTGCCAGAGTCTGGGATTGTAGTTGGGTCCCAGTTTGATAATCTTTTGGCGAAAGTCATCGTTACCGCCTCGAGCTGGAAGGATACAGTTCTGAAAGCCCGTCGGGTCCTGACAGACACAAGAGTGTCTGGCATCCAGACGAACCTTGTCCTTTTACGTGGAATTCTGTCCCATGAGGACTTCCTAGCTGGCAGGTTTGATACTCAGTGGCTTGGAAACAGGCTCGAGGATATTCTACGGGCAGGAAACGATGGTACTGAATCCACACTTCAAATGGCCCCCGATATTGCTACTCCATCGAGCGTCTCGTCGTCTAGTATTCCGTTCCAGCCCGGGGATGCCTGGTCTGTCAATCTTGAGCCCTTGGGCAATTCACACCAGAGAGAAAAACAACAGCAACACGGGCTTCAACTGACTAGAATTCTGCAAAACAATTTCCCGAATTCTCTCGTAGCAGAGATTAAATACACCACCCCGTCCTCGAGCACCGCATATCAGGTACAGTTGGCGTCGACTTCCACAGACCAACTAGCTGTATCAAAGTCTCGGCGAAGCGGTGATCCGAATAACCCAAAGCATATTATACTCCCTATTTCTGGAACGTTAATCGAGGTTTTGGTGTCGCCAGGCGATCAGGTAGTGGAAAACCAGGCAGTGGCGTTTATTAAGCAAATGAAGATGGAACTGGAGGTTCGAAGCCCTCGTGCTGGAAAAGTTCGTTGGGTATACGAGATGGAAGCCGAGGAAGAGGAAGTAAAGGAGGGTCTACTATTAGTAGAATTGGAGAATAAAATGCAGGAAAAGCTATGAAGATGAACAACATGTGCTTGATTATCCTGATCGTAAACAGATATAATACTAGTATAATTATAAAATTGCGTTAACGATTCACCTTTTAGATAACTAACTAGTAAAATAGTTGTACTGTAGCGGTTGCTCGGGTCACAGACTCTGCATGTGAGCCTTTAGATGATTCTACCCCCTTGTGGCCGAACTATGTGTATTCTGACCGGAATATTAAGCCGACTTTTTTGATATCACAAATAAGATGCGCGTACAGACGTTCAGCATTCAGCGTCCTTGGAGATACATTTGCCGGAGCATTCTTTACCCGAGTTTGGGTTGCACGGAGGGATCTGAGGAGAACAATTATCGCCGCCTTGAGTGCCATCAGTGCCGCCATTGCAGCACACACCGCCCTGCCAAATAGAAGGTTTGGCTGCTGGGCATACGCCAAACGCATCGGGGTGACAAAAGTCATCCTTGAAGATGCACTTGCCGAAACAGTCCTTGCCTGACTTTGGGTTGCATGGTGGGATCTGGGGAGTACAGTTGTCGCCGCCTTCGGTGCCGTCAGCACCGCCATTGCAACACACGCCGCCCTGCCAAATAGAAGGCCTGGTCCACGGACACACGCCAAAAGCATCGCCATTGCACAAGTCGGCACTGGAAATGCAGTCGCCAAAGCATTCCTTCTCGCCATCCTCGCACGGGTTGGTGGCGACGTTGCATGGACTGTCACTGGCCAGCTCAAACTCCTCGGGACCGGCGAGAGTGCGAGGCGTGGATGACGACGATGAAAACAGGCATGCCTTGTACTTGCCGGTGGTTTTGATGGGCAGACGCACCTCGCCGTCGATGCCTCGTGCGTAGTGCCAGGCCACGGAGCTGTCCCTCTTCCTAGCCGCCTCGTCCTCCTGCCAGGTCGCATCATCCGCTTTCCATACGCCAATCCAGTTGCCATGTGCTGGCTGATCCGTCGTGTAATGGAATGTCATGGCCGGTTCGTCGTCAACATATAATATGCTGCTGCGGCTGCTGGCTCCATCCACATGGAGGAAAATCGCTGGCAATAACGTGAGAATTATAATCCAGTGCATCATGAACTTCCAGTCAAGTTATCGATTGTTTCTGTCTTTTCATTTATGCCCTTGCAGTGCAGACCGGAATCTGTTTTACCAAGTTGCCCCTTTTCCAGTTCTTCTTTCAAGCACGCAATGGCGTTTTATATTAAATTCACAAGAAATCAGTCATGCTCTGGGCTAATCCAGGATCGCTGATATTAGTCCTAATGCCAGGGGCAGTCTATAGTGAGTCCTTCCGTCCCTTCCAGATATGCGCTATCCTTGAATTTCACAGTCACATAGCTTCATAATTTGTCGTTTATCCGCACAATCCTTTACGCACCTAACATTATATTGTATTCAATACTATTAAGCTGACGGGAGGAAAAAATTTTTTCTTTTTTTTCGCGCTGTACTTTCTTGTGGAACTTGTCATGCATCCTGATCCCTCATCTATACAAAGGGAGTCATGGATTATTCTGGAAAGTGAACCTGTACATTGACTTCCAGTACTACAGCCTAACTGGTAGGAGCACCAACAAGCAGCTCCCAGTGTAACGTTGGTTCCAATCACATCCTTGTATATAGCAACGAGCTTGCCACAAATGCGCCGAGTACTACGCAACAATCCCCCCGATACCAACTAAATGTAGAGTTGTGTCCACTATTAGCATGGAATAATATAACCGCTTGTGCAGACTTTGGCTAGCTCTTGCCTCCAAGGATTGTGGCTAATAAGAGTTGATCCTCCTTAAAGGCATTGAGAGCCATTACCGCGGCGATGCGTCCCGATTTGATCCTTTCTCAAACAGAGACAATCTTTTACTTCGCGGCTTGTTCTGGCTTTTCTTGCGACTTTGATTCAAGCCAATATGTGGGCAAAGGCTACTTTGTCATTTTATCCGTCTCCAGCACCTTGGGCATATCAGGTTGCCCTTAGCCTTCGTGAAAGCTTTCGCAGCCGCGCTTGGTGTAAAGCAATAGTAACTTGCGTTGCGCACTACGCACCGGCCACGAATTATATATAATAGCGTAATATGGGATAACTTAAACAAAAGTGAAATATTGACATTTCCACACAACAAGCAAAATTGGAGGAGAAATGATTTTTCTTTTACTGCTATCTAGCACAGCAGCGGATGAATTGCTGTCGCCTTCTATCGTTATTTAACTTGATTGTATTGAATTCCATCTTATAGCTCTCACACATAGATGCATCTAGTTGTGCGGTGTCATATCTGGTGCATGACTTGCGCCGTGTCAACACCTTCAATAACCGACTTCACCTTGACATCTTCTCACACCGTAATCGACTTGCGCATATCTAGTAACTCTTCTGTTCTCCCATCCATAGCTAAAGCAGCGATTCGATTTTGGGACCATCCAGCTTTAAGTAGTCGAGGCGAGAGTTGAAGAAGGGAATTTGGTAGTATTCTGCGTCATTGAAAAAAACATGAGCAGGTATAGTGTAGTAGGTTGCCTTGCTCTGAAATTGAACCGGATGACTGATTTTTCCCAATCCCTTATTGCTCGATTGAACAGCTTCACCCGCTATTTGAATGTGATTAAAGAATGGATACCCGCTGACTTGTTGAATAGTAACGTTTCCGGGGGGTATAGATGATAAACGGCTCTTAAAAGAAGAAAAATACTATCAAGTTCAATCAATCCTTGAATAGAGACTACGCCCATCAAGCGTGTGAGCTGGTAATCATAGCCGAGAAAATAGTGAGCTACCTTGGCAAAGCAGGCTAACTCTTCTGGCAGTTCTGACTGGGTTGGTACGTGGATGCTGAGCGCTGGAAGAAGTAAGGAGATAAATATGAGGAGAGAACAGAGAGTGTGCTGTACAGCAAACATGATTTTAGGCGACCGTCTTTATAAAGGGACCGGTATCTGTGTAAGATGGCTCTTTAGTAGCATCTGAGTTGCATAAATGTAATCTGCTGTGCTGTTGGAAAAGATTTAAAATGTTTCGAGTTGGCCGCAACTGTTTCTCACATCTTGCTATCAGGGTTTTGCATTTTCTCTCTCTTAGATATATGATCTTGACTATTGTAAAAGATGAAGCTGCAATAATAGTCCTTTCGTATAGTCGTGACCAGCTAGATGTTATTATCGTAGCATCTTGCTATAAACACGCCATATTTTCGTAGGGTCCATATACTATACCACTATATTTTAATACTTCATAACTCCTTCTATTATTATCTCTTTTGTGCCATCATTGTACAAGAATGCGATTGGGTCAACATTGAATTTTCAGCCGCTTCTTGGTGGCTCTTCTAGCTCTCCCGTAGTAACATTGTGAGTTAAGGCTAGGATCGCCCCCTGGATAAAATTCTCCATAACGGCACGTTCGTGCCCTCTTTTGTCTCGATGGGTTGGATTACCAGTTGAGAATTTACCCCCCTTTCACGTTATACAAGGCCTATTATTTACTAATCTTCTTGCTTGAGTGTTTTTTTTGTTATACCTATTCTCTGAAAGGGGGCGCGTCATTTATACCAAGTTTGGAAGACTTCCAGGTCACCCTGTCACAACTACTTATTTTCTCCCACGCCGTAATTACATGGTATACTTATTCAGTCAACAAAGGCAACCTTATCCGACAGGTTCAGATTCCTTCCGACCCAACTTCACTTACAACCAATGTTGCTGGTGCGGATCCCGTCAGTCTCTTTAGAGCAAATCAGACATAAGTGCTTGCAGCGGACTAAGTAGCGGACTCCTTACCACGATTTAACGTAGTAAATAGGATGCACAGACGCAATCGTCAGGTATAGGAGCGAGGCTAGTGCCAAAATAGTAGCCTACCAATATGACCTGTGGGGACGTGTCAAATTAAATCTTGCCCGTCAACGGTTCCTTCTACTCACCGGCCCATCGCAGGACGGGATACATATGCAGCCCACAACGGTCCTCTATTTACTACACTTGTTTAACACATGGGGCCGTAAATCAAAGGTGTAAGAGAGATATCACCCCTGCTATAGCCCAGGATGAATTAGTCGCAGACCAACAACAGGAGGAACGTTGTAAAGTAGTTATTGTGACGTACCGTAGCCGCGCAGATATAGTCACCTCCAGTTCTCTTATTACTTTTAGTCCTGGCAATAAATTTCTTTTGTGAATTATAGTACGCGCACTAGAGCTCGGCTCGGCGCTGCGGCACGGGTAGTTTCGCTGTCAAGGCTTTTCTCAACCTCCTGGACGGATTGGTTAATTACTACTCTGCCAAGGGGCGGCAGAAAATGCTCAACATATTACAGAGATACCAAGTTCCTTACCCAGGCAGCCGACATACTCAGAAAGCGTGACTTGTCTTTTATATAAGACACCGCGTGTCAGATGGAAACGGATAAGGACGGCTTACTTCTTCGTTCCCCGGTTTTGTGTCTTTTTCCCCTCCTAATTTGTCCCTCAAATAATGACAGTTCGTCTTAATCTACATTAGTATTCAACTAGAACTACGAGATACAAATATGAGATCTGCATTAGTTTACCTATTAGCTCTAATAGGACTAAGCACTGCCACCTCTATCGGTCGGGGTAGTGCGTCTCAAAGCTCTTGCGTTTATAAGAAGCTGTCTCAAGGTTCTCAGGCTCTCGGCGCAATTACAGAGAATATCAGGAGCCAAAAACTATGCGGATCACAAGAAAGCGTTTGCGGGTCTGGCAAGAAGGATAAGGAAATCCTTCAAAGCCCAAAGATTATTTTCAAAGTGCCAAAAAACATGCCGAAAGCACGTACAGCTCGATTGCAGCCTAACGTAAGTGCGTGTTTCTTGAATAATAACTCTTTGTTTTTGATTTCAACCTTGCAAAGTCCAGGGAGTATAAAACGTAAACTGATGGGAGGGAATAGTCAATTCTACGACGACAATATAAAAAGGAGAGCCAAATTATACCTGACTGGGAACAAACAAACGACAAGTTTAGGCGAGCCGAAAAGCGTCTTCCAGAGCTTGCTGCAGAAGCTTTGCTAAAACTTCAAAAAGTCTCTACGTACAAACAAACAAGATCGCTAGTAACAATCGACATTTTGCTTCCTCTCTCGAAATCTTCTTTGGATAAACTCAAGGAGTGGGATAGCCCAATTGGACGTGCTGCAAAGGCGTTTGATGATTCAATAACGTCTGTTCAAAAGAAAATTGGAGGGGAGCAAGTACCTGAAATTTTTGGCAACGAGCTCAAGTTGAGAATAATTTGCTATTTGAGAGGAGAACAACGACATAAGAACGCCGTGGATGAGGCGTGCCAGCGACTCCACGGGCATAATGAGCAACAAGCTGTTCAACAAGAAAACGAGATGCGAAACTCGCTTGTTCAACTCTTTGAGGATTGTGGAAATCCGACCAAGACTAATCAACAAAGCGATTTGCTCCAAATTTGTGACGAGCTTAGCAGAAAGACGTTGGATCTCGAGGAGGCAACACAGGATTTAATTACATTTCGAGAGCAACTCCAACAAAGATTACAAGATGGCGGCAAGGTTGAGCAACAAGACATTGACAAGGCTGCAAAAATAATCCGGAAAGGAGGTCTCGGTATGCCTAGGAGCAGTGATGAGGATTGGGCTACCGAAATGGCCGCATGGTATCTCGGGGCTGTAATAACTTCGGCTGAGCCGAACAAAAATAACCAGCCAGAGTGTCAAGCAATGCCGACGTGGGCTACTGAAACATGGGCTACAGCGCAGGACATTCCAAAAGACAGGATAGCCTCGCTGGAGGCATTTTATATCATTTCAAATGGACCGTATAAAGATACTTACGGTGCTGAAGATCAACTGGGGGGAAACGAGAAGTGTTGGTCGGCTTCAGGCCTTAGGGCATCCAAACCAATTAATTGGGATAAACTATCCGCGGCGCTGGTCTATGTCAACAAAAGTATTGGAACTTGGCGAGTTATATGTAAAGCATGTGAGTCTGAAAGGATTGAAGAATGGCAGCTCAGATGCGGTTCTACCAAAGCTTCAACCGCGGTCTAAGTAGGCTACGTGGCAAAGTGTGGCACATGGTGACACCCGGCTTGATATTACGAGGCCTGAGGACTAAGGCTCTCATCGACTTCTTATATAAAAGAAGACATATAATACGAAAGGCTGTTCGTGGATTAATTGAGCTGTTCTCCACCTCTGCCAAGGTCTTGGTATAAAATATATCTCACCTAACTCTATGGCAAAATATTTATACTAGACTCGCGCGAGACTCGTGGCGGCATCAGGGAGTAGCAGTCAAATAAGCCAGGTTTGTGAAGAGAGAAAATGCCTGGCATGGATTACTCACTCAGCTGGCCCGTAACTGGAGCAGCTTGCTACGTTATCGTTGCAGACTATACTTCTATTTCTACCCGCCCGGATCCCTGCCCGTTCCTCTTACTTTTATTTCGTCTAGCACAGCCCAAGACACAGACCCCACCTGTGTCGGAGATGCAGCCCGACGTCAACTTTCGCCATTGCTCGGCCGTCTTTCGTCCAGTATTGAGCATGCCCACAGACTTTACAAAGCCCTCAGTTCATCACAGCTTGGCACATGGCCATGGGTGATGCTGCAGGTTGGCTAGCAGGGTAGGCAGCTCGTACTGGGCAGTTGCATAAAGTGCGTCATAAAATCCAAGACTTGAACGCTTACTCTTGAAGATTGGACCGTTGAACTGTCGCGTCGATGAATATCTGAGCGGCTGCCGATCAATGGCTCTATGTGACAGTACATTATAATCTCCATTTGTACGAGGCCTCCACTTTTGGTGGCGTAGACATATAACAGGAACAGGCTGGTGAGCGGAATATCGGCAGTTCGGCAGAATTCTGGAATAGCAGTGGACGTCGGGTTGGCATGGCCGGCCGGTTAGACTTTGCGACTGGGTTATTAAATTGCAAGGGACCGCATAAGAGACATCGGAGTATAATTCTTTGCGATTTGAGAGACAACTAGCCGAGTTGGCCCAATATCTCGGCAGAAGCACATGTCGGCGCACCTGTCCCCTGTATTAAGCCCGCTAATGCTATTGACATATTGCAATCGTATGATTCCAGCAGCATGAAGCAAAAGCCTAGCCACGATTCTACAAATTGCATGACTGTAGCAAGTCAACTAGGTATAAATACTGCGAAAAGCCTCAAGATTCTCGCATTAGTTTACTTTTCTCAACTATACAAGACTACTCATACTCTCTGCTCTACTATTACCTCTACATTATGAAGTATCTGGCTATTATTGCGGCCCTTTGCTGCCTGGCTTCTGCTAGGAAGATTGAGGCTAGAATTCCCCAAGCGATTGAGCTGGAAGTTACAGAAGCCCTGGACAACAATGACATGATACCTACAATTATGTCATATAATCGGTATTTCGGGATTTTCCTATGTTATAAGACAGTTCGTATCCCCTCGATATACAAGTTATAAAAGCGAATATGCAGAGTGCTAATACGAGAGACATGACTAGTTACGAACACTGAATACATCTGTTTTTAAAGATGAAAGCCTTCGAATCGAGGAGGAGGAACAACCGACAAATGAGGGCAACCTTTGGAGGCACTGTGCGAAAGAAGTCAACTTCATAGCAGATCTGGTGGCAGAAAGAACGCCCGCGCAAGTCGCAACCCAACTTCGCGATTAGAGTTATTTGCAATAAGCAAGGCCGTTGATGTGACGGGCTAGGCCCGGTGGTGACTCGACTTGCACTCTCACTGCTGCCCCGGCGTGCTTGGCCGGGAACCTACCAATAAGAAATATTAGCAATAGCAAGCTCAGGAACTGAAGAGCTTCTTAAGCTTTTCTTTTCTTTATTCTTCTTCTTCTTTCCCAACCTTAAATATCTAGAACAATGATCTAGTTAATATACTCACTAGATCATTATGTTATCCCAAGCTTCTTTGTAACACATGCAATCAATTCGTCGCGTTTATCGGTACGACACTGTGTTCGTCCCTTGCAGTAGGGAACAGCAGTTTCCGGGCTCACGCGTGCGTTGAGCCGGGAGTAGCAAGTGGTCCAACAGAAGTTAATTGATTATGTCTGGTTTAATTGACAGAGACTTGGTCGTACAGCTGTTGAAGCAAAATACATCAGCCCTCGCTGTGATGTGATTTGTCTTCAGGAGACTACTAAACCTTGATGGCAAGACAACTCCAAAAATGGACGCGACAGTAGAGGATTTTCAGATCATTGAAGTAAGTGCAATGACTGGCATAGAGTCTCTAGTCCATGCCATCTCAGAGAAAATCCATCCTAACATTTCGAGTATTTCTCTTAGCAGTGCCAACTCTGAGGATGACCATTGACGACACTTCACAAAAAGATGCCTCCTCTACCTACAGCAGACCAACTGCCGGGTCGTTTGAAACTGAGAAGTCATCCAATCTGGGAAACACATGATATTTTCCAGCCTCAATACTAAACAAGGAAAAGAGTTTGACGGTACACTGGATGTAATCCGAAGGGCACCAATGTTCCAAGCCCAATCCCGCATTTTGTTCTTGTCGAAGCAAATGGCGGAGCCAGACGCCTACAATATGTTTTTTAATTATCGAGTCTAGGATTCTCTGAGTATGATGCGGCCGCATCACGCTATGCAATCCGTGACACAATGGCTATCCTCCACATTGGTGCCGTTTATGTATCCCTAGATTCAAGTTTGCCCACGGCTCAATAGGGATTCCTAAGGGCATACGGCTTTGACATGTCAACTGGTCCTTGGCATAACCGTTTTGCACTCTAGCCAACCGGGACCAGATACGCTGTCGGTAAAGCGCTTCCAAATTATTCCGTACGAATTCTGGGTCCTCTTCGCCTGCCGCTGCCTGTAAATCATACCGGTGAAATCTGTATCGGTGGTTCTGGCGTGGCTCTTGTTGGAGGACTTGGATTCGTCAGAGGAGACTTTGAGCAAGTTTCTTCTAGACGAGGGCCAACGGTTTCACTGCACCGGCGACAAAGGTCATCTGGACGTCTGCTTCCCGACGGTACTTTGCCTCGGAGGTGTGAAACTGCATTATCTCCTGGGCCAGGCCAGTAGCGAACGACAGTCAACGCCTCAGGGCGAGCTTCGACTATTACGGGAACAAGTTTCGCCCAGAGAAGGGCGCGGCATATCGTTGAACGAAAACAGGGGTAAAAGGATGAGGTTGACCGGGAATTTAACTGGGAGGCGGAGGTAGCTGTGTCGAAATCTCTGCTGCATGAGGTCGACCGTCTCTCGCTGTTTGCCACAACTCCCTCTTTAAAGCAGCCAAAGCGAAAAAGCTTGAAATCCTATTCACCGGGTCCACGTGCTTTCTAGGAGGATGTCTACTTCGGCGTCTGTCACAATCACGAGCAGCAAACAAGGTAGTCTGCATTGCAGTCCCAACAGACGACCAGCATCTGCTTGCGGATGGCCAGCTCCCAAACAACAAGATGTACTGATACACGGGCCGTCTTGCCTCCCCGGATCTCGGTCTCAGCGTATTCCAGAGAAAGTATCTGGCGCAGATAGCAGACATCATCCATGTCGTGCCAAGGGCCATTGTTTCAAAACATCAAAAAAATTACACGACATCCATCAAAATGGCGGAAAGACACTATTACAGATGTGGTGATAGCGGCCGAAAACGGTGAAGGTGTCATCTTTCATTCCAAGGAGTTTTACCTTGTAATTTGATGCGAGCGGTTTCGCTAGTGGCAATTTACAGAAATTGACATGAGCAGGCCCCTTCCCAGATAAATCGAAACACTTATATTTCTATTGAGATGTATTCACGCTTTACCCTGGTGCACTATCTTTCTATTCCGGATTATACCGCCATCTCTCATGGTTTTCTGTCACCCACCACCGTGTCACAAAAGCCGCTTCTTCAGCCCACTTGGCGGCCTCTATACCATGCTTCTCTTCCACAGTTTGTAATAGTTTCGCAAAGCCAAAGGATCCGGTAGGATCCTCCTCATGTGGATCAGTATCAAGATCACTGAACCACCACTCCAAGTCTTCAATTAGAGGAACTACTAAGCGCCAGCGAGGCTCATCCATGCTACGCACCGAGACTCCTTGACCACCAGGGCTTACAGCTGTGAACTGCCATCGCTGTTCTGAAGCGATGTCCGGCGACTTGAGTGATCGGATAAGTGACTGGCCCTCGTAGTTTCGAAGAAGATCGTGCGCGGCCTGCAGTTCCGACGACGAGAGTGAGCCGGTTTCGATGAGCAAATCCAGTATAGTTGGTACGACAGACATGGCCGTGACCGATTCCTGGATCTCAATGGTAGGTAAATTGGGGTGAGAGAAGGCGAGGGGCACCCGGAACCCTCCAATGTTTGGGACTCCCCATGGTGATATTCCGCCCGTCTCTGCTAGGGGGACACCGTGATCGCCGACAACTACGACGAGTGTTTCGTTGGTGGCATCTTGCTCTTCGATGATATCCAGGACTCTACCAACCCAGCGGTCGACGTAGCCCACAGCGTTGAGATACATGGACATGTCATACGCCCAATTACCACTACCCTCTGGTGTAAGGGCAACATATGTTGCGGTCTTGGGAATTTCGTATGGGTAGTGCGCCGTGCTAGTGAGGTGAGTGAGAAACAGTCGTGTGTTATTCTCCCTTGCTGCTCTAAATGCGTCAACGATATACTCGTCGAGGGCTTCCTCTTCCCAGCCCATGTAGTTTACGTATGACCGGTTGGGGGGAGGGAAAATGGCTCTGTCACTCTCCAAGTATTCCACGTCGATAAGTTCATCGTCTGTGTAGCCAATGCCCTCCATCAACTCATACTGGCTGTCAAATTGGCCAGTCACTGACATGAGGAAAGAGTTGTTCCAACTGTATTCAGTATACTGTCGATTTACAGGGCTGTGAGCCGAGGCGTGGTCCATGTCGTTGAAGAGCTTGAAGATGTGTGGGAGACATGGCTGGTAAATATGGCTATAATATTCCTGATTGCCATCAACTGCTAGTGGGCTGATGCCACAAAGTGTTCCCGCACAACTTTTCAGTGTGTATGTCGCAGACGGGGTGCCGTGGATCGCATGGATACCACCACGGCGCCTCGTCTCAGGATGGTCAAAGCCGTCGTTATAATCGCCCGTAATAAAGTTGGCGGTTTTTGTGAGAGTTGCAAGTCGCTCTCGCACGTCGCTTGGTATTGTTTGGTTGTCCCAAGTTTCCTCTAGCTTCTTCCACATATACCCATCCTTCTTGAAGGGGAATACATCCTGGCGAGTGCTCTCTAGTAGAATAATCACAACATGTCGGATATTAACGTCACCGAGCTTCCCACGTAAGGAGGGAAGCAGATCACCCTCAAAGTTGGTTTGGTTCAATGGGTCCAAAGCCGAGCTATAGTGTGTTTGTTTCGGCTCATACCAGTCACTGAAACCCGACGGAGGGTCGTCAGTGTTTGGCAGCCAAGCCCACCGACTGGGTTCTCCCAGCGCCGTTTTCCCATCCCATTTCTCCGTTAGATCTAGATCATATACCGGTAGTAACAGTGTCAGCGGCGAGTTGGTGCTGAGAATGTCGGCGATGGGAAGGGCAATCGAAGTCCACGATAAAAAGACGAAGGCGTGTTCATTGGGCCTCAAAATAAACGTAATAGCCTGCGCTATGAGAAATACGCCGGTCGTAATATACAAGAGCCAGAAAAGCCGACTTTTTCGTTTTCTAGGCCTTTGCATAGTGTCCTTGTGCTCCAACTCGTAGAGCTCTTCCTCATCTCGAGCCAGTTTTCCATATTTTGAGCTGGCTGAAACTCGACCACAACGTTTCAACCTACTAAAAATCGCGGCTGCAAGAGTCTTGATCACATCGAGTGCTATGCTGGCGAGGAAATAAGGGATACCCATAAGCACAAATGATGTAAATACGAGGCCTGCGAATGTCATCAGGCAGGTTGGGAGGCCCTCGGCAAATGTCGACCACGATGACGAATCTGCGACTATGCCGACATTTCGCCAACGAGGCTCTGACCCAATCACGAGGAAAAAAGTCGTGTTGATCGTTGCAATTGCTAGTTGTATCGACGCGATGGTTGAAGCAATGGTGAATAGCAGAAAATGAACACTGCGGCCCGTAGTGCGGGTGAATGGCTCTGAATCAAGAAGTAGTCTCAGCAAAAGCAAAAGCGCCGTGTCTTGTGCAAAGAAACTGAGTGACCACTTGGAGAGTTCGGTCGATGTTAGAGCTTGTAAATGGACGTGTATGTGGAGGCATTTGGTGATTAACACCGAAGTAGCTGCGATGGAGAATACGAATCTTGCATCCATGAGTCGGCAGAAGGGGGTTGCAATGACGGATAATATGCCGCGAGGACTACATAAACATCTTCGACAACCAAAACGAGCTGCGTGGGAGGCAGTAGGACATTTCGGAGACTCCATGGTAGTTGCTCCAGGTTTGAAATGCTCGCTTCGTCAAGGCAGGGAACCTGAAGATGACAAGAAGCACACTCAAGTATCGCGCCCATAGCAACTATGTAGAGTAATGAAATTCACTTCGTCCTAGGTACAAGGTAAATTCGAAATGCATGCTGGGCGAGTAGGGTGTTGGACCAACACTGAATGCGATGTCAGGTTATGGAGGAAGACGGGCGTGGCGCAGAATACGAGTTGACAACGAATGCAGTCCCAGGTCCCGTCAGAGTATAACGCCATCTTGTGGATGCGCCTTGAATTATGGCGAATGAATCCGGATCCGTTTCGTGTTCGCCTGGTTTGGGTCTGGAATGCAAATCGCCGGGAAGATGTGGACCTGGACGCTGAATTCACGAACTGGTTCTCACTGTGGCGTGATGCAAATCACACACCCCGATTCGCTGGCAGGCCGTGTATTCTGATTGGCATTTTATAGCTCCAGCTATCGCCCTTGATGCTATGAGGCTGGACAGCCACGAACTTTCTTGTTGTCTTTGGTGTTGATGACTTGTCCACGGGTGAGGTGGAGCCAGTTCTATTATATCGACTTGACATTATCACCACAATACGAGTGTGCTATATCTCTTAGCTTAACGATATTTGGCCTGATGCAGTCTCAAGAAGCCAACGATGTAGTGAGTTATCTATTCATTACCCCATCCATGTACGTCTCTAGAGGCTGGAGACCAGCGACTGAAAGGGCAACCCTCCAGGAGTAGAAGGCATATTGAAATTAAAAATCTAGTTACCGGGTGCAGTGCGAGGCTCTATTAAAAAAAGCTTTCGGGCTTACTTTGGTCGCCTTGATATTCGCTGACCACTGGTTGCATTCTTGCCACGGATTCGGACCCAAATACCCTACACAAGCTACTATTGTGTATTCATTGCTGTACTACAATCGAACAGAGTGGGCAAGACATTGCGGACAGCAGGAGCACTATTCCGTCTTTGCCTTGTGGGCGACTATATAGCTTTCAGCAACTGAGATTTACGACGCTCTAGTGTTATGGTAGGCTAAACACCTCAAGCTTGTATCTGACGAGGCGGCATTTGTAAGCAGAAGAGATTCATCATTGCTTATCGATCCGCAGAAAGGGCATTTCTGGGCCCGGATCGTAGCTCCGCAGAAGCTATTAGTGAAGTCCATCGGAGAATAAATCCGCTACATGGGACACAGCAAACTGAAGCGTATATACTACGATTTTACCACCATTGGATTCCACCCAAATCTCAGAACCATCAAACTTGGACGGCATCATAATATGGACCCAAGAGAAGTGCCGAGTCCAATTTTCATGTTCTGCCCAATGCTTGTGGGATTCGAGGAGGTGTCAATGGTATGCTTCCGCGCGTCCCGCGTGGCCCACGCGCATCAAAGTCCGCAAGCCGTCCGCTCACAAACCACTGTCTGACAGTAATATGATGAGGACGATAGCTGAAAGTATTTAAAGACACTAAGTAGAATTAACAAGAGGTGTAATAAGATCCAAAAAAGTATTCATTCTTAGACAAGCCTTGTTATTTCTTACTGACTCCTCACACCGACCCTACAAGTCGCAGTTTTACAAAATGGCCAACTTCAAGTATATCCACAAACTCCGCAACGCGCGCATTGTCATATTTGGGGCCACTTCAGGATTTGGCTTCGCTGTTGCAGAGGCTGCGATTGAACATGGTGCCAATGTCATCTTATGCGGCTCTAATCAGCAGCGACTCGACGGGGCTACAAAGCGACTCGAGGCCTCATACTCTGAGTGTGCTCGAGGTCAAATCACAACAGCTGTTTGTGACCTCGCTGATCTGGACAATCTGGAAGCCCAACTTAAGGACATGTTCAACACTATCACCGATAATGGCGCATCCAAGATAGATCACATTGTTTTCACTGCCGACGACTCCCATGCAGCTCCGCCTGTGTCCAAGACTACACCCAACGACATTTATCTTTCATTGCGATTGCGAGTGTACTCGTCCACCATCTTGGCCAAAGTTGTGGCGGCAAACGACTTTCTTCAGCACTCGCCGGATGCATCAGTCACGCTTACAAACGGGGTAAACGGCCACAAACCGGTAAAGGGCTGTGTCGTCCCTGGCATGGCCTCTACGGCCCTGGAAGGATTAGTACGTGGTTTGGCTGTTGACCTCGCTCCTGTGCGCGTCAATCTGGTTTCCGCTGGACCCGTGGCCACTGAACTGCTTGCCAAGTTGCCACAGGAGTATATTGACATGTATGAAGCGGAAACTCTTACCAAGAGGCTGGGTCGTCCGGAAGATGTCGCCGAGGCCTACTTGTACGCCATGAAAGACGGGTCTGCGACCGGCTCTATTATCTTCTCCGACGGAGGCAGGAGGCTGGCTTAGTAGCTTGGTAGGTCCTACAGCCATTTTGAACTACATGACTACGGCTGGAGGAAGAATAAATTGGGCTAGATCCGGTACAAGTTGTCGGCAACTAAGCTATGATATACTTTGATGCCTCGGTGTATATGATTAGTAGGCAAGCATATTCTGCTATAGACTATAGATTCATGTCAACGAGGGTTATATTTACTAGCCGTTTCGTGGCTTTTTGACCGAAGCCAAGCGATTCATGTCAACTGGATCACAAATTTTTGACCATCACAATAATGACGGTGTTATGCTGACAGCAGAAGCTACAATCGGAAATTTCCACCGGATCTCTGCTAAAGCCAGCAACTCCCGGTCGGCCGTCCGGGAAATTGCCAGTATCACCGCTCTGGGCTTGAACGGACCCAACAATTTCATGGTTCTCAGTATTGGAGTCATTGAATTTTCACCTTCTTTAATAGATTGGCAGAAGGCAACAATGTCGTCTTGTTTTGTGTGTGTGGTCAGTTTGGTTTACTGGTGTTCCCTGGCTGAGACTTCCGGCAAACACACCCATTCGAATCCCCAGTAGGGGATAGAGCCTTTATTAGATGGCGTATGCATCGCCCAGCTAGCGTACAGATGAGATTCACCAGACCGGACTTGTTCCAACCCACCCAGGGGCCTGGCTGGCCGCGAGCACGCCACATGGCTCTGGGGCGGAACGAGATAATTTGACGCCATCGACTAGATCCTCGTGTACGGATGTTAAATATGTCATCCGAGGCCTACTTAATTGTCACGGGCTTGGTCTCGTCGAGTCCAAAGGCATTGTACTGTAGCAGGCCGACGCAGTGCGTTCCTGTCTTCGTATTGTCGCTCCTGGTCCCCATGTTCTGGTACTTGTTCTCGGCATTCGGTCGCGGGAGCGTGGAATTACTTGTGAGACATGGCCCTAAATAATCTGAAATAAAGCTCTAGCTTGTTGGTATATCAATCGCTCTTGCTCACTGAACGAATTTGTTCAATTTATCGTGCTGCTGTGATTACTTTTCACTAAATTCGCAAACGCAATCGCTCTACGACATGGCCTCATCTACAGGACCATATTCCAAGTCGGGTGCAAACCATGTTTTTGAGAAACACGCGAGTCCTGAGATGATAGCATGTCCGGGGAAGAAGGCATTTCTCACCGCTGTGTGCATTTCGTACGTGGACCAAACAACAACACCCCTACTCATTGACTCTTCTTATGACAACAAACTCCAATATCATATACTGACGTTATAATCCTTTGGCCTCAAAGTTCATGGATTATTATTTCTAATAGCACTATTCTCTTTAACTATAGACACAAGGAGGTTCCGTATGGCTCCCTGCCATAATATTAATTCAGCAAATACTTGTTGTGTAAGCGAGGGCCATATACTAACTACTTCTCTAGATTTCCGTAAGGCTAGAGCCCGGGTTCCTGAGCAAATGAGACTCATTTTGTTTCCAATCTACTTGAAAGGAATTCACATAATGCATACGAAATACACCAGCTAACAACGAACTACATAGCAATTCTACTGACATGTTGGCACCTATTTTTTGCAACCATCGCAACCCAAGTCCCAGCACACAGCACCAAGCTTCTAGATTCGCGGAAGAACAAATGCATTTCACCATATATTTATGCTCGCGCCATTTTACCCATCAGCATCTTTTACTCTCTATCTCTTGTAACCTCAAATATGGCTTACCTGTACCTCTCTATTCCGTTTATACAAATCTTAAAGACCACAGCGCCAGCGGTGATGCTATTCGTTGTCTGGGTAGCCGGCACCGCAAACCCTACCATGACCACGGTTCTGAATATTCTATGGGTTGTCGGCAGTGTTATGCTTGCCTCTACAGGCGAGATACAGTTTTCACTCGTAGGATTTCTATGTCAGATGGGTGGCATTGTTGCTGAGTCGATTCGCCTCATTATGATTCAACTTCTGTTGAGTAGCGACGGGCTGGAGATGGATCCTCTAGTTGGGCTGTACTACTTTGCCCCTGCCTGCTGCTTGATGAACTTTCTCATTGCCTTGTCTACCAACGAGGCCGCGAATATCTCATGGCATGTCGTGCAGGATGTAGGCGCTGGCCTATTATTACTTAACGCGCTAATTGCGTTCATGTTGAACATTTCCAGTGTTTGTCTGGTAAACTCTTCACATTACTTGCTCCCGACAAACATGTCAGCTAACAAATGGCAGATAGGACAGACATCTGGCTTAGTAATGACACTCGTCGGAATTTTGAAGAATATCCTGCTTGTTATTGTGTCAGTCATGATGTGGCATACGCAAATTACAGTTCTCCGGGCTGTAGGCTACACGAGTGCCCTTGCTGGCTTGATATACTATTCGCTAGGATACAATGAGTTGCTTAGGTGTCAGGAGGGTTTTTATAATAGCAGAGTGCTTAAGAAGATAGTACTTTTAGCCTTATAATAAGTTAATAGCTAATTAAATATAAAATAATAACTTTATTTATTTTTAAATTTTTAAGTTTTTATAAACTTAAAAATTCTTTTTTATAATTAATAATAATTTTATAATTAAAATTTAATTAAAATTTAAAGTTAATTTTTATAAAATCTCTTAATAATTTATTTTTAATTTATATTTTTAAAATTTACTTTTAATTTTTAATAAAATTCTTTTTTTTTAATTATAATTATATTTAAATATAATATTATAATAATATATTTATTATAAATATAATTTTTAATAATAATAATAATTATAAATAATTTTAATAACTTAATAATTTCCCTTTATAATAAGGGGGAAAATTATAACATAAAGCTACTTTTTATTAATTAGCTCTATAATATCCTTCTTAATTTTCCCCTTTATTTTTTTTTTTTTTCTTATATTTTTTATTACCTTATTTAGTCTTTTAATTTCTTTAATATCCCTAGCCTTTAATAATATATTCCTTTTCTTATTAACTTCTTTTATAATTATAACTTTTTTAATATTACTCTTTTAAGCTTATTAGCTTTAATCCCTAAAAGTTATAATAAGTAACTTACTTATATTAAGCTTCTTACCTTTTTAAGTACTAGTTATAATTATAGTTATTAACTATTAAGTCTAATATTAATAAGTGTTTTAAGGAGTAATATAAAAGTAGAGACTTATAAATAATTATATTATTTATAAGAGTAATTAATTTTAATTAAGTATATAAA
>AZNH01000145.1:0-17422 GCA_000814955.1 Metarhizium guizhouense ARSEF 977
TTTTGTACAGACGGCTGGCATTATTGGCTAATCGTTACCGAGAATCGAGGTGGTTCAAGGCAGTCCAGATCACAGACACGTACGCCTTAGCAGTGATATGTGCGGTCTAGACTTATCAACGATTATGCTACAACCTAGCATGCCGTGCTAGTGCCACCAAGAGTTGGCTAGTAAAATGCAAGGCGAATGCGTCTTTTGTTGAGTAGCTGTGCCAATATCTGGGAGGTGGGAAGAGTCGAGTGGCGTGCTGGGAACCACAGCTGTTTGGGAGTAAGAAGCCGGTGGGCGGATGGTGTAGATGGTGTAACGGGCTGAGCCCGATATAGCTCGGCTTGCACTCTCGCCTTCGGCCCCAGCCCCCAGCCCGGACCCATCCATAAGCGAAATTAACCACGTGTCGAGCTCAGGAGCTCAAGAGCTCGCCCTTTCTTGCTCTGTTTTCTCTTCCTTCTTTAGCGTTTAGATACTCGTAGTAGTCGCCTAGCTAGTTGTCAATATACTCAACTTGGCCCGTTACAGGCCAGGGCTAACGTAGCATCTGATCACTTTTATTTTATTTTTACTCGAAGAGAAAAAGTTATAACTAACTAGCGTTACCTCTACGAGTTCTGATTTGTAATTAGCACGTGGGGGATGTTATATACCAGATGTCTTCAGGTGAAAAAAGGATAAAACGTGTCAGAGCTCTGTCCCTGACTCGAGTCTGGCAGCAAACATCAATTGACATTTCTGGCAGCGAGTCATAGCATGAATCCTTTACGTCAACTGGTTTGATTCAAGGACAGTTGACAGCATTGGCTCTAGCGTACCAAGCGAGCCAGGCATCAATTAATGATTTGGAGTTGCGAATCGCTCGCCAACATTTGAAGCCTGTTGCATGACTGCTGTGGGGCTCGTGGCCTCACTGCCGCGTTCGCCGCATTAAGGGGACATGGAAATTAATAGTTACGTAAATTTTTGGGGAAACTAAGAGTCTGGTGGCGGCGTAGTCCTGCAAATGCATGGCATACATTGATGTTTGCATGAATATCTAGACGCCTCAGGCGCGGATGACGAGAACAAAGCCATTCCCCATCATGCGTCCTGCGTCAGTTCAATGTTGCCTCCCACTTGACAATATTCATATACGATGCAGACGCCCCCAGCTCACACCCCAAACCTCATCCGATTCATTTTGGCAGCCTCGCAACCGCAGGCTTCGTACATTTGCCATGGAAACTTCCGCGGGTTCGCATCCCACAAGGTTGCTGGTATGGGCAGCCGTCGGCTTGGTCGTCATCTCCTTTGTTGCCCCTATTGTTAGGCGATTCTTCGTCCGGCGACAGATTGCGCGTAGTTATGGCTGCCGACCGATTGCAAAATCTTGCAACAGAGACCCATTTCTTGGGATAGACATAATACGTGCCAATCTTAGGGCTGCTCGGGAGCACAAAGCCCTCGAAACAAGCCTCGAGAGGTGTTCCCGTTTCGGAAATACTTTCACATTGAGGCGGTTGTTGCTTCCCATCATCGTGACGGTAGAGCCCGAGAACATAAAGACCATCCTTGCACTCAATTTCAAGGACTATGGAATCGGTCATCGTCTAGAACGATTCGGCCCCTTGCTTGGGGCAGGCATATTCGATACCGATGGCGACCATTGGGCAGCGTCGCGCGCTCTTATCCGGCCAAACTTTACCAGAGACCAAGTAGCACACTTGGCCTTGTTGAGAATCTGATACAGGACCTCTTTGCGCTTATTCCACGAGATGGACAGACTGTTGTTGACATGCAAGACCTGTTCTTTCGCTATACAATTGATTCCGCCACCGAGTTCCTGTTCGGACAGTCAGTCGGCAGCCTGAAGAAGACTGCCAAAACAGAGCTGGATTTCGCAGAGGCATTCAATTATGCACAGGAAGCGATAAGAATGCGGAATATCCTGGGACCACTGGCTAAACTCCACAAGGATCCCAAAGCCGACAGATGCAATAGAATCTGTCGCGAATTCGCCCAGCAATTCGTTGACAAAGCCGTCAGTGAGGTTTGGTCAGACGGGGTCCCAACAGAACAGGAAACATCAGCCGACAAGTCCAAGACGCAGGGCCAGAAATACATCTTCCTACGTGAACTGGCAAGGCGTACATCTGACAAACGCCGTATTTTGGACGAGCTCCTCAACGTTCTCCTTGCCGGTCGTGACACCACTGCTAGTCTACTGAGCAACATGTTCTTTATGCTTGCCAAGCATCCGGCCATCTGGGCTAAACTGCGAAATGAGGTGGCCATGCTGGATGGGCAAGTGCCAACCTATGAGATGCTTCGCAATCTCAAATATTTGAAGTGCTGCATGAACGAATGTAGGTACAGATACAACGACATGCGTCTGTCTCCATTTCCTATTATTCTTCATCACTAACACGACCCGCCAGCGCTACGCCTCCACCCGGTTGTACCAATGAACTCTCGTGAGGCCTTGCGAGATACCGTCTTGCCAGTCGGCGGTGGGAGTGACGGCCTGTCGCCGGTATTTGTACCAAAGGGCACGCATGTTGCGTACAATGTGTATGCGATGCATCGGCGGGCTGATTTCTACGGACCGGATGCGGATGAATTCCGCCCGGAGCGATGGGAAAGCAAGCAGCTGCAACCGCGATGGGAGTATCTGCCTTTTAACGGAGGGCCACGCATATGTGTCGGCCAGCAATACGCCCTTACCGAAGTTGGATACGTCACTGTCCGTGTAGCACAGGAGTTCCAAAAATTGGAAAGTAAGGATCCGGGGCCATGGGAAGAGTCATTGACGTTGACCCTGTGTTCTCGAAATGGAACCAAAGTTTGTCTGACGCCAGCATAAACTCAGCAACAGGCTCCCAGTGCGGCGTAGCTCGCTGCATGAACTTTACGCATGAACTATTTGCTTTTGGTCCACATGTTTACGCCAGGTGTCACCCCTCAGGTCAATGCTTTCTATGGTAATTTTTTGCAGTATCCACCCCATAGTTGCGACGGCTCTTCTAAGAATCCCTGCCCTTGGCCACCCGGACTGGCTGCTAAGACGTGGATTGTTATGCATTGCCGAACAAGCCGAAGGCAGCATCTCAATCAAGTTGGACTTCATGGTACTAGTTATTTGAATAGTTTAGTGCCTAAAATTGGCCACTTAATGCTTGGAATTATCACGCAGGTATTGGCGAATATGATACTGCAAGATTTATCTGCATGAAAATCTAAAATGTACCTCTGAGGCACCTACTTAATGTCAGACATTGTTAAAGTGCTACGTCACCCCTTGTACTGTAAGATAAGGCTGCATCTGTTGATTGCACAAGCAGGCTAGACAGAGCTGCTGGATGTCAAAAATCATAGATATCAGAGGTGGGAAAGGCTGGCCAGTCACCTTGATTCCCACCCGTTTCCTGAGAAACCTTCTAGACTTCAGATACATGCCATGAACCCTTCTGGAGGATAGAGAGTGGTAACAAGATAACAATGAATGTGTGGGACGAGCTTAGGTAACAATGGGTCTCATAATGTTAAAACATGTGCAAGTCTTAAGCTGAGCCATTCTCTCATTGAAGCCCATGCATGTTCGTCGTCCAGTTTCTTCTCTTTGCTGTTTAATCTCTTGCTTTGCTACGGTGTCTCGTGTTGCACAGTGCGCGTAGAGATACCTCTCAATAGGTGGCAGCACTTCCATATTCTCTAATATTGGACTAAGTTCATAAGGGTCCACAAAGCGCCATCGGCAAGTGCCGTTACATCAAATGTATATTTTAGTATCCAAAAGTACTAACCAGGAATGTGAGCTCGTAGTCCCACTATAACAGTGCGACAGACATACCTAGCACAATAACTTGTTATACTCATGGTTTTTGGCTAGTTATAACAATATGGCGTCATGGGTATTGTTATAACCATATATACCTTAACAATCTTGGCGTCTTGGCATCCTGGCACTGGAAAAAATTGTAAATTGTAAGGGCCCTGCATGTAGCCGTAGACTCTCTCATCTGCCCTATCTCCCACCATCTCATCGGCATGGGCCCTATGGACGTAGCAGCAATGGATAAAGATGAAGAGTTCGACAATAACATCTTAGATCAAATATAATGAATTTAAAGAATTTGGAGACCATGTTTATACTATGGTCAGTTAACCTATATGGTTTTAACGAGTTATGGTTACGACACCTCAAATAACTATATTTACAAATGTCCAGGTATGGCGACGGGCTTTCTGTGGCACTTTTGTTTGTCTGCGTGATACATTATTGATCCACACAACGTGGTCCAGGCCGCATATCTAAGCCGATTTTCCAACCCAAAGACTGGGTCGACCCAATAAATTTACAAGCCCGGGCGCAACTTAACAAATACGAGCAATTTTCAATGCTAAGTATGACTCAAAACAACGCATTAAAAGCAAGGGAATGCAGCATAAATCGCATGGATATTGTCTGCGCAATACATAATTTACTACGCCCGACACACAGAATATGTCCCACTAGTATCCTAGCAAGCATTTACATCGTGCAACTATGCCACTTTCTTCTCTCTAGCAAGCCTTCTTGCTTGAAACTATCTGGGCTTCCCTCTTTGACTCAGCCAAAGCTTGTTTTATAAATACACCATAGCCGGACGTATTACTCTGTTGAAGTTGGCCTATCAACCAGACCGGTATTCACTAGACTGCTCAAATATCATTCTTTTTTACTTTTTTATACAGCTATCGAACACTCGCTAAGCATCAATCCCTTTCAGCATTACACAACAAAGATGCTCTTGTCGTCTCTCGCTCCATTCCTCCTTCTCCTTGATACTGGAGGAACTACACCGACCCATAAACGTGTCTACAATGTATACTATCCGTTGCGTGTGGATGTTCCTCAAAGCAGAAATGTTGCGCCTTTTCCCCTGCCACCACCACCACTGCCACTACACCCCCAGGCGGGCGCCGCGTCTACCACTCAGCTAAAGAAGCGCCAGCCCCCGCCCCCGCCACTGCAGCCGCCTAAGGACTGGAAGCTGCCGAAACCTCCTAAATCTCAACCCTTCGTCGAAGGCCCAAAGTCTAAGGACCTCTGGCGTGGTGAGATTTTCAGAGCGCCGGAAGATGTCCGGAACGCCGGCGGATTTGACTCTCACGCTAAAAGAATTTTTGAGGGTAAACATCCTGAGTATCACGATGGAATGACCACAGAGGGGTTCAAAAAAGGGAGTAGCCTGCATGAACATGGCGTCTATCAGAATCCTTATTCTTCATACGTTCCGACGAGCACATCCATGGAAGCAGCCAAGAATTTTGCGAAGAAGCCGGGGAAGACTGGATACCTGTATAAGATTCGCTCAAGCCCAGACATGGTCGATGTGAGTGGGTCGCTTGGGGGCAGCCAGTACTACAAGAATGCCCATGAACTTGAAATAGCCGGCGTCTATGACATACCTTGGGGCCAAGTAGAGGGCTGGCACAAGATCAAGCATAATCCTACAACCGGGGAATATGACATAGGCGAGTTCGTGCGCAACTCAGAGTTCGCTCCGGTAAAAGGAGAAGGAGCCTATTTAAGTCACCATTCATTGGCTGGGTGGCCTGAGGGCCACGTTGCATGGGAGAACGAGTGGTGGGCACCGTTCAAGGATAAGCCGGTCGAGGGCATGCTGAACGAATATCTCCTCAAGTACCGTTTCAACGATGACGTGGAGGCATTCAATAAGTTGCGGCCCGGTAAATGGGGTCGTTTGCCCTGTAGCTTGTCGCGCAAGAGAGGCGAAGGCATGGACGTATGCACTCTAATTCGCTCCCAACGTCCGGAAGGCGAAGCTACCACAAAACCGTCCGAGGAAAACGTACCCGACGGCGTAAAGCCGGGGGATGTGACTCTAGGGGAGGAAGATCCGAACAGTGCTGGAAGCAGAGGCTCCGGTCTATTGTTTAGGGGACAAGGGTAACGAACGGCTCTCATAGCCTCAATTATGCTAAAGATCCAATCACTATTCTAACTGTGAATTAGGTACAATACTTTTCTGGATAAAGGGGGGATACCTGATGTCGTGATCTTGCACGGCGGGAAAAATAAGAGGAACGAACCAGTGGGACTTGCACAAGAGTTGGTTAACCAAACCACGACAATGAAGTTTAATTTTACAGCGCCCAGCGCAAACTTAACCGACGTGGATACAGCATCATATTTCACCCCACCTGACCCAGATGCAATTATGGACGAAGTCCTCGCCGACTTGGCTAAAGATGAACAAAACATGACTAATCCACACATACATGCGCGGGCCGACAACCAACTGGACTGCACTGGCAGCCTGACGGCGTATTACAAGCTTACAGAAAGTTTTGAGTAAGTTCCTAATGAAACGAGCAGGGTACAAGAAACGACGGGCTGACTAAGGGACGCGCTGCAGTTCGTATTTAAAGGCTCTTGACATAAGCGGCGCTGCAACCGTATCCGGCTGGGGCCAGGGTGCATCTGTGTCAGGCCATTATTTAAATCAGGCAGAGGTAGGCCTTTTATTTAAACATCAGAAAATGCATTGACAATTACCGTAGCTGTCCAAGGAAGGCTTGACATATGTAGCCATTATCGACATTAAGAGACAGTTGCATTCGCCCACCGGATTCGAGTTCAACATGGAGAAGTACAAAGCACCAACATTTTCGCGGGACTTTGGCGATCGATGGATCCGCGGTAAATCTCCCAAACTTCTGTTTAAGATTGGAAACAAGCGAAGGCTAACATCATTTTTAGGTTTGTACTTCGGTGGGAAAATGATTGCTCGGTTGACATTCACAAAGAAAGGATCTGTTAGCAAGGAGGATCTGAAAGCACAGTAAAGTTTGCTATCCACAGTTGTAATGCCTCATAACTCTAATTAGTTTCCCTATTTTAGTGCCGAGGCTTCATTGAAGTTTTGGGGAGTTACTGGAGATCTCAGTGCTTCAGTGAAGAAGAGCATGGATGAGGTGAGCAAGCATGCTGACGTGGAGATATCGCTATTTTACCAGGGAGATTTGGGTAGAGTAATGGGCCAGTCGGGGTCACCCGAGAAAGTTGAGGCGACTTCTGTGGAGGGGTCGTTTAGGCAGGTTAAATCATGGGCTGACCAGTTCATTGATAATGCCTGCCGACACCGCTACGAGTACCAGTAAGAGCAACCGCCCGGTGGCGAAGGTGTGGATAATAACAGCTTTAATAGGCCCCTTCTCGACCAGTACAGAAATGCTGAGGGCTTCCCCGAGGGTCAAAAGATCCTCGACTACAGCACAGCGCGCATGGTTGTATGAAAAGCCCACACAGAATTCGTCTGCCTCAGATATAGCGTCCAAACTGACACAGGATTTAGTCTTACAAGGTTTTGAAGGAGCTTGTCCGGATTTCGGAAATGACGCAGCAGTTGACCCGTAGTAAGATACCTGATGCCCTCATTAAACTCAACCATCTTTCGAAATATCTGACCTATTTTATTACTCGAAAAAGTCAGTCCGGATTTAAGAGACAAAATTGAGTTTGCCGAAATCGAGATGGTGGAACTAAGCAAGAATTGGGTATGTCCGGACATCATAACAAAAGGCATAAGTGGCGAAATTGACACTAACAAGAATCTGATGCTAGGTTGACTCTACTGTTGAGCACCCGGAGAATGCCATACAGACTGGGAAGGAGCTGATCAAGAGGTTCAGGGCGGATTTCTACGACAAGTACAACCCATCCATGCGCCCTGACTTGTATATATCTGGGGTGGAGGTAAAGAGTTTCCTTCGCGATATATGGGACCAGATTCTGAAGTATAACAGGTGGCCTACGGTTCGCAACCGGCAAGACGAGTCCTCGAGGTTAAGCACGAGTCCGACGAAATTAATAAGAACTTCGGGGGAGAGTAAGTTTTAGCTAAATCCATGCTCAATCCTCATTCTTCGATACTAAGTCTCTATACCCCTGCACAGTTTTGTTTGGCTTGTGCCGATCTACACCTCACGTCTTGAGGAAGCTTGCACTTACTTTACGGCTATTGTTGGCACGGAACAGGACGAGCTCCAAGACCTGTCCAAAGGCGCAGGGGGTGAATACCGGTATCTCAAGTGCGTAAGGACTACATCAGAGACCAAAATCCGACGATTGGCGCTCTATCGGGGAAACCAAGGTTTTGAGAACTTCCTGTTAAAAAGTGATCATGGCTTTACGGGCAAAACTACGAATATAAACGAGGGTCGCGGAACAGGGAGTGACTCATTGTATCTCTTGTGGTCATTTCGCTAAAATCCGGTTTCGCAAAGACATGGGATTTAATGCAGAAGCAGCCTACTGTACTAAGGGTCCGATAAACACGATAAATCTAGGTACCCCTCGCTAAGCGTCAAAACCATTCCATTTTTGGAAGAATGACATTTTTGGGCCTTAGCTTAACTAGTGGTTGAACTGACTGAGTTGAGCCACCCAACTCAGTCAGTTGGTTATATAATCAGTCCAATTGAAGCCTGTCGCAAATATTGCATGATCTTTGATGAGCAAAACAACATGTTAATAATCCACCTGTGTACTTTAAACATCTGCGGGATGGGACCCCATATCTAACAACCTGAATCAATAACACAGCTGTTTTTCATCAATTTTTCAGCACGTAAAAAGTGCGTGCCTAATTGACATCAAGCTGCGCCCCACGGCCAGCCGCAATCCAATCATATGACAGGAGTATCCATTTGGCTCTACACCCCTGTGATGCGCTCTCGGTATTTTGGTTGTTCCGTGTTGCAACTTAGCTGACTCGACCCCAATATTAGGTAGTCGTGACAACACGCTGTGCACCCCGATCACGTATACCGTGGCAGTACGCGGCGTGCTACCTCATCATGTCAGATCAGTCGAGATTGGAGCTCATCAATGCAAATCCAATAGGAAATGGACTCGATGCCTTTCGCGCCCTGTTTACCTCGATTTGCACGAGCAGAAATCTCACGTCTACCGCAGACACACTTCATCAGCTTGGTTCCGAAGGTAATATGGTAACTCGCCAGTGTCCATGTGGTTCTGACAATACAAACAGATCTCCGCAATCTTGCACTCATTCTTTTTCCATCTTTGCGAAGTCTTCCAGTCTCGGGTTCGCTTCATTCGACATCTGGGAGTGCCACCCTCCGCTCAGACCTTCTCAGGCTTATTACTGCTGTCGCCTCGGATAGCTTCGACTTTGACCGCATCCAGCCACTTCTCGAGATAGCAATCTCCGACCATACTCAAGATGCGCAGATCTGGGACTTTGTATCTACCACAGCCGCCGAATCCACCCCTCCTCCCCGACCGATAGCATCTTCCCTCCAACAAACCCCATGGAACCAAAACACGAGCAGTTTCGTGAACTCGTCAGAATACCGCCAGAATGTGGACCCCGTCCTTAAACTGGAACTCGAACATCTGTACGTGGGACTTCCGAATTTCCATAAGTCTTTCTTTGGGGATATCCCAGAACTTGACATGGTTTCTGAGGCGGTCTTCCGCAAGTGTACCGAAGGCGACAGTCCACTTTTCAAGGAGGGTTGGAGTGGATGGCCAGCGGGCGCTAAGGAGAGCGACGTGCTGACTTGGATTGGCGACTTGATCTCGCAGCTGGAAGTATTTGCAGACAACCGCATTCCGACTTCGGTGGCGAGACGAAAGCTGTTGGCCCAGCCGAAGACACCATTGGAAGGCTCCGCAGGCAAGCGCAGCATGGATATCGGCTTTGTGGATAGCGACATCATATATAAACCTGACACTACGGATTCAAGATATCGCTGGGCACACATCCTCGTTGTCGGCGAACTAAAAAGCAACCCAAAGGCCGACATAGCATCGGTTGCATGGATTGATCTTGCAAGGTATGCAAGAGAGGTACTCGCTGCTCAAGACACACGTCGCTTCGTCTTGGGATTTACTCTATGTGGGTCTCTTATGAGGGTATGGGAGTTCGACAGGCTTGGGGGGATCGCCTCCGAACAATTTGACATCAACAAGAAGGAAGGTGGACTACAGTTTGTGGCCACAATTCTGGGGTTTCTGCGAATGAACGAGGAGATGCTTGGGTTTGATCCTACCATAGTAACAGCCGGCGGCCAGAAATATATCGAGATCGAACGAAACGGTCAGTCAGAGCGCCTCATCCTTGATGAGGTCATGAATCGCGCACCATGCATCGCAGGCCGAGCGACAACTTGTTGGAAAGCTCATCGCAAAGATGACCCGCATACACCACTAGTCATAAAGGACTCGTGGCAGTACACCGACCGGGACGAAGAGGGCGATCTGGTCCAAGAAGCGACTGAGAAAGGTGCGATTAACGTTGCCCGATACTATCACCACGAGACTGTTCGCGTCCGCCGCACCGATGACGATATCCGAAATAATGTTCGAAAGGGACTAGACGTCACCAAGGCTACGAATTATCGATCAGGACGTACGATGTTGCCATCAAGCGTGTCCAGTATTTCTCGCAGAGGGCGAAGCAGCTCTAGCATGAAGCGACCGTCCAGTGAAACCGACATCGCTCTGCCGCCGAGCAAGCGACCTTGTTCAGCGTCTCCAACAAAGACAAGTGTTCAACCACCAAACCGAGTACACCGGCGGGTTATCCTTCGAGACTACGGGAAACCAATCTACAAGGCAAGCTCCCGCGTGGCTCTGCTTGCTGCACTGGAGGGCTGCATTGAGGGGCACGAGTCCTTGTACAATGCCGGTTTTCTCCACAGGGATATTTCTATCAGCAATCTTATGATTAATGAAGACGAGGATACCCCATCTTGGGGGGCATTCTTGATTGACCTTGACCTGGCTATTAGAAAACAGCGGGAAGGTGTGTCGGGAGCAAAGGGAAAGACTGGAACGAGAGCGTTCATGGCTATAGGGGCGCTGTTGGGCGATCAACACTCGTTCATGCATGATATAGAGTCGTTTTTCTGGGTTTTCTTCTGGATATGCATTCATTACAGCGGACCGAATGAGCGTGCTAGGGTGGTTGCTCGATTCGATAATTGGAATTATGCTGATGTGGAAGAGTTGGCAGAACTGAAATCTGGTTTAGTCGGCAATGAACGGCATTTTCTCAATCGAATAGGCCAGTCGTTTACCACATATTTCGAGCCTATGGTTCAGTGGGTAAACAAGCTGCGACGGCTACTGTTTCCAGGGGATAAGCCGTGGGAAGATCGAGAAGATCATGAGCTGTATGCTCGTGTGCGGCGGATCCTGCAAGACGCCAGGAGAGACCCGAAGGTGACGCAAGAATAGGTTGTTCTCAGGTATATATTTTTGGGAGGGCATACACTACACACGATACAACGTCACTTTCGACTTTGATGAGTGGATGCACTGATGGAGCCGACAGAAAACTCGGGCGGAATCTCGTTGCCAACATGGCCTTCTGTATTTGATGTTCCAGCGCATTCAAACAGTCCTTTCTAGCCAATCGTAAGACACCGGGGCGTGCGGATTAAGATGGCCCTTGTTACCTGCATTTCTTTGGCTTAGGTGTTGGATCCACGTCATCTTTGAGTGCAATACATACACACAGCGACAAGGCTCCCATTTACGTCATCGTTGTATTGGGACATGTGTGGCACCACTTAGGTACCTTTGTCAACAAAGCCTAATGGGGCCGTGGTGGCTGGCACCTCGGTGCCCCCACCTGCCTTCCCTTTCCCCTCTTCCTTTCTTCCTTCTATCATTTTGATTCCTCTCTCCCCCGCGTGTTTATTTTCCCTCGTGATCTATCATCCTTCCCTCTTGACTCAGTCTACGCAGTAACCCTGGCAAGCAGCTAAGTCAGAAGACAAAACCCTCAGCAGTTTAATATCCAATCTCGGTTGTCGACTTCTTGTTTGGCACATCACAGACACCGAGTCTATCATGTATTTGCAGGTTCTCCTCCTCAAACTTTCAACCTCTCCTGACCTTCGAATCTTGCCATAGATCCCTCTTGGCTACAAGTCACAACGTTCGCGACGAACGGTAGTGACACACAATCTGACAACTCTCCCCCCGGCAGAGACGACTAACGCCGGGTAATGAAAAAGCGTCGGGTTAAAGGGGACTGCTCAGACGACAAGCTTGTCGAGAAATGCAACAAATTGGTGCGTCCCAGTCTTTATTCAACGCTACTCAAAGCTAATACGTGCATAGACCGGAAGGTCGTGCTCTCTGCCCATATGGGAAACCCACGGAGATCTGTACCTGGAGACTCTCTCGGACGATGTTGTAGCCCTCGTAGTGGATATGGGCCAATCCACTGGATCAATACGGTTTTTTGCCACCTCTGATGATGAATACATGGACATGGTCGGCAAGAACTATGACGGACTAGTGATTGTTCGCCTGGAGGCGGGATTGAAATACGTGTGTTTCGGAGAGTGCCGCGTAGGCAAGGTTCTTCAATTGCAAGACTCTACCACTTGACTTGCCGCCTCTTAGTTATTAGTTGAAAAGCCAGTGTTGGAGGACACTGGATGGTGATGAATGGCATGGAATTAGGGAGATGCGGCATGGTTAACCTGTTTTCACTACTCTGACTGACCAGAACGCGGATGACATCCAGAGTTTTCAGTTTGTAGACGTTCGCATACAACTGGACTTGACGCTGTCAGTATTCAGAAACGGCCAAGGATTTTAGGACCGACCCTTACCATCTTCGACCTCAGTTGAGCTAGCTGGGCCAGTGTTTGCGGCTTGCAATCCTTCTGGGCTTTCGGCTAACTCTTTGTCACTACCGCCGCTATCGTCGATATCATCAACCCCTGCGACATCTTTCTCTGTGGTTGGCGTGAGATACCGAACGCCATGGTAGCTTGGGACAACTCCAGGGCCGAGAGCAGTTGAATTCGGGCAGACGCGGTTGACGGTGTTATTTTCGAAATCTAAACCTTGTCTTGTTTGCTTGATATATACACCTGTTCTCGGAATGGCTAGACATCACATAAGCAGCTATCTTGCAGAGCAATGGCTGATATCGTCGTACCGGGTTGAGAAAGCACTTCATGGTATGGTGCAAAGTGCTGCTTAGCAAGGTTGCAAATGCCCCTGGTAATGCGCGCAGTGCGTCTCCAGTGTCCTAGTTTTGAAATGAAGGTGTTCTCATCATTTCTGGTCTCAGATAACCTGGTGATAGACAATGCAATGCTACACAAGAAAAGAACTTCGACCCCAAGATGTTGATAAATGATCAACAAGAGGGTACGAACCCACTTGCGCCTGCTCCGTGTTGCTTGACAGTGCTTTCGTCGTTCCATTTCACCTTCTTTAATGACCTCGATGATTTTTCTGAGGCCAAGGGCCTGTGCCGAGATCAAATCCGGATTTGTCGTCAGGCATATTCGTACTTGATCCACTTTTTGGAGCTCGGCTTGGAAGGTCATGACGGACAGAAAAGGGACGAGAAACGAGGATTATGTTTGACGAAGCGGTGGGAAAGGAAGTGAGGAAGGAAGGCGGACAAGGAAGTAGCCTTTGCAGGTGTGGAGGCGGGTTTATAAGGCGGCGGCGACGAAGAAGCTGGAAGGAAGGGTTGCTTTCGGGCGGTGTAAGACAACTAATGTAACCAGTCATTAGATTGCGGATGACACCCTTGTCCTTGCATATCCTTCCTTCCCTCCCTTCCCTCCCTTCCTTCCCTTCCTTCCCTTCCTTCCCTTCTTCCCTTTTTCCCTTCTTCCCTTCTTCCCTTCCAGCTGCAATGTGATGCGGCTTGCAGGAATGGCCGCATCAGCGTAGGTTATGTTGGTTCACTTATCTCGATTATGTTGTTTCATAGGAACATGCTTGATCACGGCCAGTATGCCATAGCCGCAAGTATTCATTTGAATGTATCGGGGATGGCTTGGACAAATATAGTATAAAGTGCCTGCTCTGTTCTTGCGCTTTCGGCAACATGTTCCTTCCAACACGTTTTACAAGCATAAGCCCATTGTCGCATATATGGCCTACCCTGAATTATAATACGACATATCAGCCTCTTGATGAACTTCAACAACATTCCCAAGAGTGGCTGCATTCTTAGACGAGGCTGGACTAAACAGACAGCTCTGTGATGCATAAATAGCTACGTCCTGGCTGCACAAGTTCACAGTTTCCTTTAGACTTCAGATAACTCTCATTCAATACAACTGGCGCCATTATACTCGATCTTTTGTGACCCCTTAATTGTCTGACATCCTTCCATTGAGCGTCCCCTTGCAGTCAATCAGGCCTACTGAGGCCTAGATGGCCTTCGATATTTCCTCTGTTCTAGGTATGCAAGGATGTATGCTGACTATCCTCCTGGGTTGTAGCTGAAGTTGGAATGAGTGACCAGAGCTGAAATTCATCCATGTGAGGGCCAACGTCATGCGCAAAGCTGAGGGTCGGTGTAGGAGAGGGTGTAGGAGAGCTCCAATGTTCGTCTGTTGTCGCAATAGCGGTGCTGGCGCGTGAATTAAACGGCGGCCAGGCATCTATACGGTAATTGCTGGCGTCATCACCAAAGGTAGGTCGTCTGTCCCATCGGCAGTCTGCCCGCTGCGGACTTAGTACGCATAGGGAGAACGAGACATTGAAAGGATTTTGGGTAGCGTAACTTGCGTTTATGGGAGCCGGAGAGATGGAAGGCCATAAAAGGAAGTCCATTGTATGCTTCAGATGACGAATCTGAGACTCAAGGAGCTTGTTTCTCTCTAAAAGTTGATGGACGCTTTCGCTGTGGAACCTCCTCTCTTTCAGCTCCCTTATCATGCTTTCCAACTGCGCGATATATCGTTTGGTTCTAGCGCGAGCCGCGTGTTGTGCCCGTCGGTGTTGTGCTCTCCTACGGCTGAGTTGCTCCGGTGTCAGTGTAGATACCAGGAGGCTATCTGTACGCGCTGCGCTTGTCAGGATACTTCATATGCCGGACAGCAGATGCAGGACTGGGACTCTGGCAGTTTACTCACTCGCCTTAGTCAGGCTTGGTGAACTTGACCGATCAATCATGTCCTTGATGGCCAAACAGGGTACTCAGCATATATCAAAGAGAGAAAAATGCAAACGAACAAAAAGCAAAGGTTTGACGATGGCGCAATACTCGGACAATACGCAAGGGTGTGGGGTGAAGAATAAATGGTGCACTGTAATGACTGATAGTGTGGTTAAGTAAGCTTGGTGATTAGTTGCATCAAGGAAGTACGACAGGGAATGCCCAGGATGTAGGGCATTAATTAAGCACCTAGCTCCAGCAACTTCTCGCAGACAGCCCTAGCTTTTACACTTCATTTCGAAGAAGTCTCCATTGCTTCACCATTGCTTCCAAATAAATTGAGTATTATCCGCCTTTGTTCCGATAATGTCTAGTACTGGATATATACCAAATTGTCACCAACCGTAATGTGGTCTTGTTCCTTGTTCGTTTCCTGATTCGGTGTGCGTGGCGCCTAGTAATTTGCGAAATAAGCAGTCTAAAATGCATACGCCAGAAACTACGCCACGGCGCCGTTATTTTAATTAGCGATGTCAGCACCTATTTGTCTTGGCGCCATACTTGGATGCAGGTATACAGACAAACACAAATAGAGTAAAGGCGAACACTGTTTGACAGGGACTCTGAAGTTGTCAGCAATACGGGAGCGAGGGTGGCTGGGATGTCATTGCAGCAGCAGCCTTGTGTTGAACGTCACAGCGGAACACAAAATGAAAAGAGTGCGTTGATTTTGTAACTACCCACCTGGAACAGAAACAGCCGCGTTCTGGAGTTAAGATTTGGCGCTAATGCAGCTGACTGACAGATGTTACGCGAGGGGGGACATCGGACAGCAGGGGTCGGCTTTATGCAGACCTCTAAACTCTCGAGCTGGGCGTTATTGTTTAAAGTTTGGCAAGGTGTCAGATTGTGGCGTTGGAGGTCAATACATCGCACTGTGCACAACCTGGATCTGGTGCTTGGGTGACAATACTGATGCCCTACAGGCAGCAACATTACAAAAGTCTTTTTAGTTCGGGAGGATTCCGGTCCTGGAGAATCAACTCAATTACAATTTTTGAAAAATACAGCAGAATTCCTTTCTGTGATACTGTAGTGCCATCGTATTTCCGACACAAGGGTTGGAACTAATGCGGCTGGCTGACACGCTAATCCTGATTTCCTATCGCTCCCGAAGACCAGTGGGCTCGCTCAAGCTGCATGTCAGCCTAGACAATTGTCAGAAATACGCTGGCACTATGGAGATAAAATATTATGATGTATTCTTGTCTGTTCTCTTCTTGTTTAACTTGAAGAATTGAGGTCTTTTACAGTATCTTTACTCCCCACCACCTGAATAAATTAAGGTGGTTGGCCAACCTTCATATTTTGTAGTCACTGAGAATCTAACAATTAGTTAAAGTAAAGTAACAAAAGAGTATGACTCGTAAGCTCATATTGTCGGATAAACTGCCTCTGTTGATTGAAACACGCAAGCATTTTGCCACCAGCAGTGGCAAGTGGCAACAGTAGTCGTCATACTGTCGGATAAGGCTGCCTCTGTTGATTGAACAAGCAGACTTGACGTAATTGCTGGATGTCATAAAATCATTGATATCAGGAGTTTGAGAGGCTGGCCAGCCACCTGATGAAATCAGTGTGGCTGGGAAGTCTTCTTAACTTAAGATAAATGACATGAATCCTTCTGAAGGACAGAGAGGGGACAATGAACAAAAATAATGACTTTATAAAGCTGCTTAGTTAACATGAGTCTCATAACGTGACAACTCCGTTCCAACTTGTGCGCTGGCACATTCTCAATCTTTGCAATTTTAATTTAGACCGTGAGAAAAACGTGAGAAGAGTGTTGACGTTATTGTTAAGATCATCGAAGGATGGAAGAAGAAGGATATCTGTAATTGGGAGCTGAAGGCCATGAGAATCGCATAGAGAGAAGTTGGTATGTGAGAGCTCCAGGAATTTCCCTAGTAAATCATGTACAGAGCGCATCGTATTTTCGGTATCCGTACAAATAGAATTAATTCTGGAGAGATCACCGCCGCACAGCTGCTGCATTTCTCTCCATATCAACTTAACCCAATTCTCCGTTGTATGCTGTTCGTCTCCTCTATCAAACGTTTTCCAGTAGAATGCTGGACCATCTGGTATTTGCACCGAGACATTAACGATTCTGTGGCCGGAGATATTATCGGAAGCGTCAAATGCTATATTGAACCATTCTGAGCTAGAAATGCGCTTGAAAACCTCGCCAACGGATCTATGGGGACAGTGAGGGACATCGTCTGGAACGAGGGTCAAGATCCTATCAAGGATATGCCAACTGCAATTATGGCAGATGTCGATGATTACGACGGTCCCAAGTTCCCCGGCACTAACTACATTCCCATCTTCCCCGTCACCAGGCGATTCGAATACAAAAAACGTGACTGTTCGCGCACTAACTTCCCCCTTCGCCCTGCGTACGCTATCACGGTGCACAAAGC
>AZNH01000145.1:17522-41255 GCA_000814955.1 Metarhizium guizhouense ARSEF 977
TGCGCCAGGATTGTCATACGTTGCCATATCTCGAGTTAAGAAACTCTCTTCCATCATGTTTGAGACGCCGTTCGATCTAAGTCGATTTACAACTAAAGTGAGCTTGAACATGAAGGACAGGGAAAGGGATTGGGACCTGCGCACACTCCGGTGCTTGTAAATTAATAGATTTGTGTATCACGTCGAATACATTAGAATATGAAATATAGTAAAATATGAAAATCAAGATGCAACGAGAGCCTTTTCATGATAAGCTTGCGCTGGCATCCTAGCTGCGGGGGGCACGGGGGGCCGCAGGTCCCTCGTTTTTGTCGATTCCATGTTGCCACCTTCTTTGCCGGCTCTGTGATACTCATGTCGTTTCAGTCACCGGGCGGGCGGGTTAATGCAATTCTATTGCCCGCGAAAACGGCAAGTGTACAGAGTACAGAGTAATGCAATGCAATGTAATGTAATGTACATGTGCCGCGTAAGCTGCGTCGATCTCCCGTTCAAGTTGCCATACGAGCTCGCCTTTGTGCCGCATGATTGGCCTGACTCAGCTTGTGGTTCGCGCAATGCCTTCTGACAAAGAATGACCCAGGCGGTGGGCTGCGCTTTGATACACGCAGCACGGAGTACTATAACGGAGACTATACAAGTCAGAGAAAACCTGCCGCGCAGTCCCGCAAAGAGGAGGCTTCCTTGCAACTGCCAAACGCGCCAAGCCACCACCGTTTCTGGACATACTGTGGAGGTCGTTGGTCCTGTTAAGGACTGGGCGGCAATCTCCCTACAGCTACAGAGCAATTCTCTGGAGAATATCATTGATATATGAAAATGGATAATTCAGCCTCGGCCACCCGCGACCGGGGTATTCATGCCACGTCTGAAACGCGACGCCGCGTCCAGGCCGGTGGGGTTTTGTGGCTCATGGTTGGACGGAGTAATCCATCTTGATATTAGTCCCCAATGCTCAAGCAACGAGAAGAGATTCAAGCCCCGAATCTCAAGCAGCTGGGACTCGAGCAGCTGACCTGAGCTGAGCTCTGGAGCCTGCATAATGAGCCGAGACTGACTTAATGCCTCGAGAGTACGAAGCATGGATGTCCCTTTCATTACATGATTACCAAGGCCATGTCAGGGGAGTTTGGTTTATTGTCAGATTGATTGATTGATTGCTTGCTTGCTTGATTGCTTGCTTGCATTTAAGAAGCCCGTCTCTTGTCCAGTCAACAAAGAGTATGTCAGGGCTTAGAATAAGCAGGTCCAAGAGACGTGTTCCTTTCCACCCTCCCTTTCTTCTTTCTTGATATTACATGTGTGTTCTTTTTTCTTTTTCTTTTTCTTCTTCTTCTTCCTCTATTTCCTAGGATCACGTGCATGCCCTGAAAACCCCGTCATCATGGTGATGCTGCCCTTTCTCGTCTCCGGCCTGATGGCTTCGGTTTCCGTAGCTGGTCCTATGGATATAAGAAGCCCCATTGAACATCACTGTGCCACCCGGAGCATTAGCCTGGAGGAGCGCGAGCTATTTGCGCGGCAGAACAAGCAGCCTGATAATGGAAATGATATCGAGTTGGGCGCTGTGATGCATTTCTGCTGTGGCCAGGGCGCGGAGTGCCCTTCGGTAAGTCCGCCCTTTCCTGAGGAAGAGTGTATCAAGAGAGAATAAACCGCAAAACTCCCGATGCTGATGTGCTGCTTCAAGGACGAAGTTGCTCAAAAGGCCGTCGACGAAATGAACTCGTTCCTCGACGGGTCCAAGATCAAGTTCAACCTTCAAAACGTGTCCCGTATCGATAGTGCACGCTGCAATGCCGGTTTGAATAATAACGGCGCCATGGATAACTTGAAGGCCGAGGTCCATCAAGGCAATACAAGCACCCTCAATGTTGTTTACGTGCCGACAAACCAGGGCGCGGGAACTAAGGGCGTGTGCGTTGTGCCGCAGCCCGGCAGCGACATTGCCTCGGCTATTGGCAGCAAAGACGGATGCGTCGTCGCCATGGACACCCTGCCTGATGATAATAACGGCGGCAATGGCGACAATGGCGTCGATGGCGGTAACGGCGGTAGAGGACGAACCGGGGGGGGCTTGTTCGGCCGTCTTGTTGGACGCCAGAACAACGGTGGCGGCGGCGATGACCTACTAACCGGAGCTTCGATAACGACTACACATGAGATGGGCCACTGGCTCAGCCTTGACCATGTAGGCGGCGGCGGCGGCGGCGGGGCCGGGGGTAGTCCTTTTAGACGGCAAGGCGGTGGCGGCACTGGAAACGTCATGGAACCTGTTTCGAGGTACGTTCGCCCTTCCTTAACCTTCAGCGCATTCCAGTGCATCATGACTAACTTGGACGTCTATAGTCCTGGCAAGCGGTATAAATTCAGCCAAGACCAGTTTGACCAGATGCGTCAGGTAGCGCTCAGTCGTGTGAACGATCAAGAAGTCCCTGTCGATAATAAAAATCCCTCCCCTGAGGCTCCCCAGGGCCCAACAAATGGCCCTCAAGGCCCGAGTGGAGGCCCCGGGGGCCCTGGAGGCAATAACAACGGCCGCCCGGGAAAGCCTGGCACCGGCACCGGGGGACCCACCAGGCCCAAGCCCAGCTCCGGCACTCGTCCGGATCGTCCTTCTAACCCTCCTGGCAGCGGTCCAGTCCGCCCCGGAGACGATTTCCCCGCAGACAATGGCACAGAATTCCCTGGCAGCAAGCCCTCGAAGCCCGGCAATAAGCCTTCAAAGCCTGGCAATAACCCAGAACTCCCCGAAGGCAACGACCCCTTCACGCCCGGCAATAACCAGGGCCCCTCCGGAGGTCCAGGCATCCCCGGAGACTCAGGCATCCCCGGAGGTCAAGGATTCCCCGGAGACTCAGGCATCCCCGGAGGTCAAGGATTCCCCGGAGGTCAAGGATTCCCCGGAGGCCAAGGCATCCCCGGAGGTCAAGGCATCCCCGGAGGTCAAGGCATCCCCGGAGGCCAAGGCTTCCCCGAAGGTCCAAGCCAAGGCCTTCCTGGACTCGATAGCCTAAACCTCCCTGAAGATGCCACTGTCCAATTCATCCCCGGAGGCAATAGTCTAGAAATCTCTGAAGGCGGCGGCTCAGGTAGCTTTTCTACCCCTAACGGCCACCCCTTCAAGGCCCGGGCTGAGCCAGAGGCTAAAGCCGACGAGTCTGGCTTGGTACACCTTTCCCGCCGTGAGGGGGTCGAGGCTGAAGCTGACGAGTCCGGGCTGGTTCACCTTTCCCGGCGGGAGGATGCAGGGGAGACGGATGACTCCGGCCTGGTGCACCTTTCCCGCCGTGAAGGGGTCGAGACTGAAGCTGACGACTCCGGGTTGGTCCACCTTTCCCGCCGTGAGGGGGTCGAGACTGAAGCTGACGACTCCGGGTTGGTCCACCTTTCCCGCAAGTAGATAAGATGAGATGTTATAGACAATGTTAGGACCGGCGGCCTGCCGAATGACCTATGCTTCTCATATAAGAAATACTGCTCAATGTGTGCTTCAGATTTGTTTCTTATATACTGTTTGAATGTGATGCTAGGTACACCCTCTGCTCATGAGCTGTTCTTTTATCGAAGGGCTTGGGCGTCCCGCCGGCCCCTAAATGACTGCAAGTATTAGAGATGCATTTCGGATACGCCGACCATTAAGAGGCAGAAACCAGGTTTCCGGGGGTAATCCATCGCCACAAGAGCCATGCCCTCACCCACAGACCATCTTTGTTGAGTTTTCAGTTAAGAAAAGCAAGTCAACAAGCAGCAGCGTTGTATAATATGCGCGAGTGCCTCTTCCTCCTTTGAAAGTCCATAGTGGATTTGTAGACCGACATATGGAGCGCTTCATAAGGGTAACGTAGTCTGGGGATTTGTATCGTGATGATGTTGACTGAATGGAGGCGTCGGCTGTAAGGAGGAGACATCCATTAAGAACAAGGGAGCTGCGGGAGCAAGGCGGACTTGTTGAGCCTAACAACAAATGTGGTCGACACGACCAAAGTAATGATGATCTCCAATAGTAGGGGAAATGTGGGGATGAATAAGCCCCGTGGAAGCGAAGGAGAGGCTTGAGTCAAGCAGAAAACTGAAGGAGTTGGCGGCCGGTGGTGGGGTGTAATTCTCTACAGCAGGCTACAAAGAATACTGAGTTGTCAAGTGCGTCGGTTTTGGGCCAACAGAGGCGACAAGACACGGAATTGCGGATTCGGTGCGACAAATGTGGCCCGGCATCGCCATGATTGAAAAGCGAAGCTTTTCTTTACACTCCGACCCCCCTGCACGCTTGCACGTGATCCAATTTTGCAAGAAAAAATAGTTCCTATCACGTGTTTTTAAGGCCTCTGATTGGCCACAATATTGCCTTTTGATTGGCTACCTTTAACCCCCTTCTGATTGGATGTTCTGAATCCCTTCTGATTGGCTAGCTACGAGGTCAACTTTCACTTTCACATGACATCGTGTTTTTGACGCGTACACCTCACGTCACCTAATGGAATCTAAATGTTGCTCTGCCTGCGCCCACACACGCATACTCTCTTGCTTCCTTAAGAATGCCTCGGCTGATCCGAGTAGTAAGGTCTTTGCTACCTGTATTCCTTGCCGCGATAAGGCCAAGAAGAGGAGGGCTTTGCAGACGCCACTTCCTAATAGGCCGTCTAAAAGACGCGTGGAACCATCGACAACGACCCAGGCTATCGAACTGTCAAGACAACCACTCCTGAGTCGGCTCCAGCCTAGACTCATTCATCCCGCCCAGTCTCAACCTATCCTACCAATCCAGCGTCTTATCCAGCCTCAGCCTCGAAACCCCCAACCTATTCCACCAGTCCAGCATCATGCCCAGGCGCAAGGACCCATTTCACCGGTTCAGTCTCGAGCCCGGCGTCAGCAAACCTTTCAACCACTCGAGCCTCGAGCCCCTCAACGTATCCTAGCTGTCCAGCGTCAGGTCCAGCGTCGACCTATTCCGTCAGTCCTGCCTCGAGTCCAGCCTCAAATCCGGCGTCAACAACCCCCTCCACCACTCCAGCGTCGACCTCTTCTACCAGCCCCGCCCCTACCCTTCCTGCCCCTACAGCATCCGGTCCTGCCAATACAGCATCAAGTCCTACCTAAACCCCTTCAACCACTCCAACGTCAAGCCCTGCCTCGAGTCAGTCAGCCTATCCAACCAGCCCAACCCCAAGTCCAGCCTCGACCCATTCTGCCAATCCAGCCTCAAGTCACTGGCTTCCTCCCGGCTGAACAATGGGGATATATACAGAGGTTTAATACGGCGATGGGGGAGGTGAAGATGGACACATGCCTCCGCTGTAAGGAGCGGTGGTTTGCGATGGATCTTAAAGGGCTGGTCTGCCATGCCTGCTTCTTACGAGATAAGCGAGACCAAAGCCCTTTTTTAATGTCTGCCGAGAACAACATGGACCCGGGAGAGCTTCCAGCCTACCTACCAGAGCTCACACAGGTCGAGGAGATGATCATCGCCCGGTCTCACGTGCAGATGATGGTCCATCGCTACCGTGGCCACCAATACCACTACACGGGGCATTGCGTGAGTTTCATGCAGAACACGGTCAAGACGGTTGACGTGCTACCTAACCTACCATCGGAACTAGACGTTGTGGTTTTACGGCCCTCGGATAGAGTGATGCAGGACGATCCACGATATCAACGCCAGTTCCGGTCGGATTTCCGTGTCCGGAAAGGGCGTGTGATTACTTGGTTACGGTTCTTAAAAGAGCATCACCCTGATTATCGATATATCACGATATCCCAGGACAGAATCCACGCTCTCCCGGTCGACGACGATGTGTCCTCCTCCTTCACATCTATCCTCGACCGTGATCCAGCTGAGGAGGGCCAGGGTCAACCCGTGTCGGACGAGCTTCCGCCTCCAAACTCTCAATCCATGGTCCCGAATCTAAATATCACCACAACAGAGATGGATAGGATTATGCAAGACATCACCGGCCGAAAGCCCCCGCCTCCCTGTCTCCCGGCGCCATCGATTCGCAAGACTCCGATCGATGAAGCGTCTGGAAAGGACCGTATCTTTGCAATGGCCTTCCCTACATTGTATCCAACTGGCCGTGCCGATTTCAACACCCCTCGACTACGCAAGGTAGACCTCAACGACTACGCCCGGCATCTGATGTGTTTCCACGACGGGAGATTTGGCCAGCACCCACGCTGGCGGTTCTTAGTCTTTAACATCCTGATGCGTCGGAAGGCCAACAGCTCTGCTCGCTTTTATGTCTCGAAAGCGTCCGGTCTAAAGGACTTGAGTCGTGACGAGCTTGCGGAGGCCCTGATAGCGGACGAGGGCCTCCTACCGTACATTGTACGTCAGGGTTCGCATCTGACCGGCACGCGGCCATTCTGGAACAATAAGAGCAATACCTTGCAGGCTCTGGCCCGCTTCCTCTCGCCCAGTATGTCGCCAGTTTTTGTAACCCTTAGTGCGGCTGATATGCAATGGCAGGACTTGCACCGGCACTTCCCTGGCTTTGCGAACCTGGCAACGGCTGATGACCGCACACGGCGGACTTTTGTTTGGGATGGGGTTCAGAAGAACCCGCACATCGTCGCTCACTACTTGGCGATTCGTCTACGGACCTTTACGGAGCACGTTCTACGCCCGCTGCTTGGCTTCACGGACTCCTGGGACCGGTTTGAGTGGCAGGCGCGGGGTTCTGGCCACTCCCACGCCCTCTTTTGGATTCCGACTGCCCCGCCTCTCGATCAAGAGACGGAGGAAGCCCGCGTTAAATTCGCCAAGTACTGGGGCTTAGTGATCACGGCCTGGAATCCAGACCAGCTGCGGTTACCTGACGCCCGGAATCCCGCTTCTCTCGCCGCGGCAGATGTCACCAATACCGCAACCAAAGTGAGCTCGAACATGAAGGATAGGGAAAGGGATTGGGACCTACGCACACTCCAGTGCTTGTAAATTAATAGATTTGTGTATCACGCCAAATATAGTAAATATGTGAAGATGAAGATGCAAAGAGAGCTTTTTCATGATGTTGATAAGCTTGCGCTGGCATCCTAGCTGCGGTCCCTCGTTCCCCCAGCCAGCTCGCATCCACACCGCCGCTCTCCGAATGCCTACCTTCTCTTGATTGGGTCCCTCCTCCGCGTTTGGCGACACCTCAATCAGGCAAGGCGCCGTCTGCAGCCAACCATTTTCGTCCGACGGACATGGACAGTTGTCAGAAATACAGTGTCACAATCACGGGGAGTGTTCTATCTTCAATTGTAGTTGAGTTGATTCTTGTTCATGTTCTTCGCCTTCTTTTAGGCCTTTCTTCCATCAGACTCTTAAATATCAATTACTTCCTTTCGTCCGAACCTTTACCCCTCAGAGTGGCTTTTTCCTGCTATCTTTGTCCATTCACAACAGTTGTGATGACACTTAGCAATTACACCAATTTTTTCTTCGTTCAATCGATGAGGACGACCTTATCAGGACTTTTGAGGACATCCAAACTTTTGTTTTGAGCCTCGCGGTTGGTGACGGGGCACAGTGTTATTCATCACTCGCACGATACAATCTGACAGCAGCCCAAGGTGCTCTAGAGAGGTGCGCGTCCACTGAGGCCTAGCCCCTGCAGTTGCTTTTGCCCCACCACTCGGCATTGTCCAAGAAGTTGTCCGACTAGTTGTCCGACTAGTTGTCCGACAGGCACATCAAGCCATATGTTTCATGTGCTCAGAGATAGGCCAGGAGACTTCACGAAAACTCTATTTGCAACGCATAGCTAGCATATCTCTCTGTCATTTGCTGGTTTCAACCAAGATGAGCTGAGCCAGGGAATTTTAGATTGGAATATGAAGTTTGCTTAGAAACACCCAGGGTGGTTTTCCATATATGGAAGGCAATTGATAGGCACGCCACCTGGAATTGATACGGACGCCAACGCCTTAGGGACGCCGCACTTTTATCACTTCCTATTGGCGGATGCCCCGTATTTGTTAGTGCAATGCGTACCAGGATTCTGCCGCACTTCCTCCACTGGCTTAACACAGTGTGCAGCAGTCCTTGTAGATTGGGCGAGTTGCCGGACTTGTCCTGTTGCCTTCTTCCGCTACTTATTAAATCAGAGCTGTGTGATCATCTAGAGAGAAACGCCACAGCTGCTAAGGGGCAGGACGAATTAGCCGCAGACGAAAGGCAGGAGGAACGCTGTATAGTAGTTATAACGTAATGTAGCCGCGCAAATATAGCCTCCTGTGGCAGACTGACAATGTCGCGTGTCGGCGCGGCATGGGTGGTTTCACTGTTAAGGTTTTTTTGGAACTTCTGGGCAGACCGCCTTTGGTGGGTCAATGCTAGAATTCAACCAATGAGAAATGGTAAAAGTGCGCCGTCCCTAAGGCGTTGGCGTCCGTATCAATTCGAGGTGGCGTGCCTATCAATTGCCTTTATAACAGCCACTACAGGGGTCCAAAACTAGCCAATCACTAAAAGAGAAAAAGGAGACACCGCAAAAAGCAGATTGAAGATAAAAGGATGAGAAGAGAACAAAATGGGCATGCTAGTTAGTTAAGCCAATTTATGTGTCAAAGTTAGGGTGACAGATTTGTTGCAACATTCCGGAGATGACATGGCCGCCCTCGAATGCCATCAAGCCCCCGCTATATTAACAACCATACTTGACAGTCCGACGTAAAATATCGTCTCGTACAAGGGTAAAAAGGCTAAAGTAGTCATGTCGCTCCCTGCGCGAGGGAGCTCAACTTGCGTCGGATCACCTCCCAGGATAAGCTATATACTACAAGTCCGTCTGTTGGCCAGTCTACATCTGCCTAGGTATTTAATATCCTTCTAGTAAAGATTACTATCCCACTCTACCTCACTCCAACTACCCGTATATCTTCTAGAGTTGGGTTGCCAACTCTACTGCAATCTCTTGACAGTGAATCAGTAATTGATAGAACAGTCAATCAGGTTAGCGCCTAGACGGAGTGTAACAGCGGAGTCATGGTAGGGGGTGGGTATGCTGCTTCTATCACGTTATGAGACTCATTGTTAACTAAGCTTCTCCATAAAATCAATATTCTTGTTGTTCAGAGTGCTGCAGACTCCGTCTGCAGCTCTCTTTTTAATATCAAAAAACTTCCTTTCGTCCGAATTTAACTTTCGGCTAAGTTTAGTCATGATAACCGACGCTTTGACATCCAGCAATTACACCAAGCTCTGCGACTTCAGTCTACAGAGGCATTATCCGACAGCTTCTGCCTTTAAACAGGGTAAGAGTCTGTTACTCGGGGGAAGGGGCTAGGTGGTTCGAGCTTTCGGAAGCTGAAACATGTGGCAATACTCTGATCAGTGGGAATACAAATAAGTATTTGACGACCCCGAAGTCATTCAATTAGGCTAGCCCGAATACGGTGTATAAAGGGTGGTCAAATACTTATTGCCGCAGACTGCATGTATTTGCACTTTTTACCATTGTTGGCTTCATGTGCAGAGACTTTGCATAGTTAGTACCACGGTGATAAGCGGTTAGCTATGACATAGGAAGGCTTTCTTTGCGACCAAATTGCCGAAAATGCGTCCAACTACTATGAAGAGGACTTTATCATATCCCCATTTGCGCCGCATTATATACTTCGGATCTACTGCATTGTTTTTTTTTTTTTTGGCAGGGCTCGCACTTTTGGGAGGGGATAGAGCTTTATTCTATCGCAGACTAAGCTTCTTGAAGAGCATATCAACAATGCCGTCACACTCCGGTAAGCAGCTTGGAATCCCTCAGATTGATCCCTCAGATTGATGCTCAGTACTATGTTGAAACAAAAACCATCCCTAGCGTGTATGCCGCCGTTGAAATTGCTAACATTACTCAAATGCCCAAAGCCATTATCCTGAACGCTACTACAATCTCGTCCTACACAGATGCAATATTCGATACCAAGCCAACAACACTTCGTCGCCTCGAATGCCCTGCACTAAATGCCACTCGATATCAGTCGCTAAGGGTAGCCAGCTCTGCCAGCACCAAAATCGAATATGTGTTCCCGCTCAATCTGCGACAGAATCTGCCTCTTCTTCCAACTCTTCTTGGTGCTCTAGTAGAAGCCATCCGATTTCTAGGCCCCAAAAATTGTGTCCTATCCATTGTCGAAGGCAATTCTCCGGACGGCACCTTCGAAGTAGTTGAAGCTATGCGGCCCGGCCTCGAAGATCTTGGCATCACCTACTTCTACCAGACGACAGCGCTTAATCCATCCGACGGTGATCGCATTGAGAAGCTCTCAGCCCTCCGGAACGCAGCTCTCCAACCAATCTTCGATAACCCTGACATGGTGTCTCCATCATCCACGGTCGTCTTTCTGAACGATGTACTGGCATGCGCAGAGGATGTTCTCGAATTAACGCTCCAGCTGCGCCTGCTAAATGCCGACATGACATGCGCCATGGACTGGGAAGTGACGGATCCACCTCGGTTCTATGATGCCTGGATCGGAAGAAGCGTGTCAGGAAATTCGTTCTGGGAGATTCCAGAAGATATGAGCTGGGATAGAGCCTGGGATCTGTTCTGGAACGAACCCGAGACTGCCAGACGATTCAAGGACCACGTACCCTTTCAGGTGTTTGCCTGCTGGAACGGCGGTGTCTCGTTCCGAACGCAGCCACTTTTGGAAGGGCTGAGATTTAGGGCCCCCAATTTCACGGCTGGCGCGTGTGTGCAGGGCGAGCCGCAGCTATTCTGCGCGGAGCTATGGTTTCGAGGTTATGGCAAAATTGCAGTCGTTCCTAGCGTGAATTTCGGATACGATAAGCCGGATTACGAGTATATAAAGAAGAGGATGGGATTTGTATCAGATTGGGTTGGAAACCAGCCATCAAGCACCGAACAGATTGAGTGGATTGGGCCACCAGATGAGGTCAAATGCATTGAGCCATGGTCGAAGCAGTTCTGGCAGCCCTGGAATGCGGGCTTGGGGTGAGGTATTGATGACGCGAAGCAGTTAAAGGATAATGCGAGTGCAAAAGGAAGCTGAACTCAGTGGCGTGAGATGTTTCGAGGATACGGAATTAAAATTCAAGCGATATGTTTAGTCAAGTTCTATGCAACGCTAAAAGGATACAGTTCAGCAGCTAAAGGGATACATATCCAATCTAGTGATTTATATAGTAACTATATACCTTATAAACGCCCTTCGGGCTGAATAAAGCCAAATTGCCTTTGTAACGGTCGGTCTAGCGAGTATATTGACAACTGACTAGATGATTCTAACGAATATCCAAAGCTGAAGAAGAAGGAGAAAACAGAAGAAAAGAAAAACGAAGAGCTATTAAGCTCCTGAGCTCGACGCAGCCAATCTCGCTTGTTGATGGGTCCCGGCCTGGCTGGCCGGGACAGAAGGCGAGAGCGCAAGCCGAGCCACCCAGTGTATTCCAACGCCCAGCCACGCCTCAGCCTGGGGTCCTGTCAAGGCAGGCAACCTCTTACTTCCAGGCGAGGCCAAGGCAGGCTCATGCAAAAAAAAGCTTGTCCAGGCAGGCTTAGGCAAGGTTGAGATTTTGTACAGGCGGGCTTAGGCAAGTTTGTGATTTTCCTTAGGCTGGGGTAGGCTTGCTTAGTCATTAGGGGGAATTTGTGCTATCCTCTGGGTTGCAGGCTGTTTAGATTGCCGTAGCCAATAGGCTGGAAGAGTGTCGCCGTCATCAAGTTTAAAAACCTTCATCGAAAGCCATGTTTCGAGCTCATCCATTTCGTCTTCATCCCACTGCGTCATATCTGTTTCACGCTCGAATTCATCCGGAGTCCTGGCCCTCTTTGAACCAGCGGCCGGCCCAGCAACAGGCAGGTTTTTATACTCTTCCCACAGCTAGTATAGTGCCCTTTTGCCACCCGGCAGCCAGGATTCGGGGAGCGTGGCATCCTTCCACAGATGCGCATCCTTCCACTGTCTCTCGAAGTAATTCCATTTCATTTGAGGATTTGTAACAATAGCAGCGTAATGAGCCGGCGTATCATTAACCATTGCAAAGTACTCATCAAGCTTCGTCCAGCAATTAACAATACATACACGGAGTTGGCGGATGCCAGGCGAGGTAAGATCTGGATTTTCAGCTCGGAAATTAATGTCGTCACGGTACTCCCGAGCATGCTTCAGAAGAACATTGAGGGTGGTCATATAATCAGACAACACGCCTCGATCAGATGATAATTTGCTCCCCTCCGCGCGCTTTGTAAGAGTGTAGAACTTCTCCAAGAAAGCTACGATCTCAGTCAAAACCGCCCAATCATCCGCGGTCAGTGAGTCGTGCTTGAGTAAGGATTCCTGTTCCTCCGTCGACTGAGCCTTCTTATTAGATGAACCGTGCATGGATTCCGCATGATCAATACAAAAGCGATCAATACGGTCTCGTAGCTTGATGGCGCGCTCGATCATTAGGTAAAGGGAGTTCCACCGAGTTGCGTTGTCGACCACTAGCTTCAGGCCATCGAATTCGGTGGCAAAATCTTGGGACTGACTCTTGATATTTGCAAATTTCTCTCGCCGTTGAGGTGACCGACAGATGAAGGTCACGACGTTGTGAAGCTTGCCAACGGGACCTCTTTTCCTCCAAAGTTGTAGTTCTTTCAGCAGCGATGACTGTTCTCTAATCGCCGCGGCATCCTTCTCAAAGGCATCAAATTCCAAACCATACAAGAAGGCTTTGGCAGAGAGGTTAATTACGTGACCAAGGCAGCGTAGACGTCGACCAAGTCGTTGCTTTGGTGTCAGGTGGGGGAGGAAGCATGCGACGAGCGAGTCGATAGCAGTGTTATTATTAGAAGCGTTGTCTGTAACAAAGTAACCAATTCGACTCTCGAGATTGTATTCTTGAATAACCTCTTTTATGACCTCTGCCTGGTTCTCACCAGAATGGGAGCCATGCAACTGACGTATCGCAATAAGAATCTAAAATGGCAGCCCGTAAAGTCAGTTAAGTCACTGGTCACCAGTTATACTCTCGACTAAAGTAAACATACCGACTGGTTCTGACCAAACGCATCAATAAAATGAGCAACTACTCCGAGGAGGGCCAGATGATTTGGAGACGTCCAAAGGTCAAAGGAGAAGTGAATCTTGCTGACTGACCGTGCCAGGACTCCCTTTAGGTGTTCCTTCCGCTTGTTGAACGCCTCCAAAACTAGGGCTCGTAATGTATTCCCACAGCCCGGTAGCAACTTGTCAATCGATGGGTAAACTATGCGAAGAAAGCCTAAGAATAGCTCGTCCGCGACGAGTCTCAGCGCTATCTGGCAGACTACAAAAAAGGCAATTAAAGCTTCCTCAAAAGGGGCTCTCTTGACAGTTGTAGCCAGCTGGACATATGACCCCGACTGGCGTATTGATGTGATATCTTCGTTATCGTCCCCGCTGTCGCTGTTCGACGGGCCTAAGGAGGAGCTTTGTATCCATTCGCGAGGGGTTTTCCGGCCGTGTTTGGAGATCCCATGAACAAGGAGGTGGGTCGGTTTATTTTGGGAGTTTGCATCTGCAAACTGGACTTCGCTACAGTGCTTACACTTCCATATCTTGCGGTTTCGTAACTCTTTTCCACTGTCATCCAAGCCTACAAATATAAGTATTTATCCACATGAATTTACAAGGAGATATTTACCTTTGGATGTCCGGATCAACTCTTCGGCCTGCTCCTTAGCCCAATACCAGGCTGAACGGCGGGACCGTCTATGACGATACGGTTCATACCGCACGTACCATACACCTTTGACCTGTACTCGGTGATCCCGTGGTATCTGGGCCACTGCTAGATCGTAGGCCGCGTCGTCATGGGCTTCAAAAAGAGCCCTAATTGAAGGTTGTTCCTGGCCAGGAAGAGTTGGCGTATCACCAGAAACAAGAGTAGTTAATTCGGAACTGTTGTCGCTATCTGGTCCGGTGACGGAAGCCATATCAGGAGAGTTGATGGCATTGAGATGTTGAGGATGGGGATAATCACCTCATTTTGGTATCATGATACTAGCCATAATAAAAGGAAAAAAGGTACTTTAATTGCTTTCGAGAGCAGGTGGCAAAGCAAGTCACTCTTCGTCTCTAGAAAGGGCATAACCCTCTGTAATTTCGGTGCTTTGAGACACTAATTTTACCAAGCCCAGCCCAGCCTAGCCACCCCCTTTGTCGAGGCAGGCTAACGTCTTACCCCCCAACGAGGCAGAGGCAGGCTGACAACAAAAATTTGCTGCCGAGGCAGGCTAGACAACTAGATTTCGCTGTCGAGGCACGGCTGGGCAAGGCTGGGCAGGGGCAGGCTCAGGCAACGGCGGGGCGCTTGAATTCACTGAGCAAAGCGTCGGCTTGGGTTTCCGTCCACCGCTCTGAAGACATAGTTGTCGGATGGGCTCAACATATTCCGGTAGGTCAGTATGACCGCGGAGCGCACCAAAAGCCGCAAGGAAATGATGAATGAGTAGTGCTCGATACTCGGGTCGACAATCAGTGTTGTTCACAGCGCATGAAGGATGACAAGACTGGTAGACTGTAGCGGTATGAGTTTCATCAAACATTACCTCATGCTCCTCAAGCCTGTATTGGAGGTCGTAGTCGGGGGCGTGAAAGTTGAACCGGCTCATCCACCCATCTGAGAACGAATGCTGGTCACAGCGCAAAATGATCTTCGGCCACTTCACCTGCAAAACGTGACCCACTAATCCATGACATGCCTCATCGAGGGTTTTGTCCTTCTTTTCCGGCTGCATTGGAAATGTGTTTAAAACAGTAACGGTAAAGATGCTCCTGGCTCCGCACGACGAAAACCTGATCAGTTCGTCCACGGCCCGTAGTGTTGGCGACCTCTGCACGATGGTCTCGAAGTTTACGTGGTAGTTTTCAACATACGGACGCTCCAGCAAGATGACAATGTCGGATAAACCGTAAGATAGTCGACTCTCGTACTCGATTTCGTGCCTGGGCTTATTGAATTTCTTGCCAAATGCGATGATTAAGTCTGGTGCAAGCTCGTCACCTTGATGTGACGGATATGCCGGCGTTGTGCCAGCCAGCGCTCGAGCACAGCCGGGCACGGGTATTCCAAGAACCATGCCTGAATCTGGCATTGTGATCTTGTGATTCTGTTGGAAGCGCAAGGCTTCTATCGGGTGATAATTATCACAGGCACAAACGGCTACGCGCTGGTGATCATGATGTTGTTCTTGCTTGTTGTTCAATCTATCTAGCTATGGATAACGCACGCCTGAGTTGGTGTTGAGGCCTCCTCACGTGAGGTCTGTTTCAGCCACTGTTTGAAGCTATCCCCTGGCTGCTGGCTCCGCCGCCCAAGACGGCGGTGGAAGCAACACTGGCAGCTTCTCTCTTTGAGGCCTCAATTCATTCAAAAACAAAATAAAACAAGATACCTGTTGAAGGCGTACACACTAGCGGAAAATTCCTCTTTTCCGAAGCAAAGTTTTCTTGTATTCTTACCTTGTACCGGGTGGCCGTATCCTGACAATTTGGTCACGGTAATTCCCTCATTTTTCGTCCTTCTTTCTCTCTACCCAGCCTTCTACTCGTATCGCGATCTTATTCTTGTCGATAAGGGTTCTCAAAGCGCGATTTGGCGATGCTTTCGTCATCGCGTCTGCTGGGTTGTCTTCTCCGTTGATCCATCTGACTTCGTGGACCTCACGACGTTCATACGACCGTCGGAGCGCCATGATATCTATCATAAGCCTCTTCTCCTTCGTAGTGCCTAATTTGACAAGGCATTCGTAAAGGGAATATGAGTCCGTGAGCAGGATCATAGGGATATCTGGAATTCCCAATTGCTTCGTGATAAGCTTCAAAGTTGAGGCTATCGCGTATCCAATATCTGCGCCTTGAACCATGCTATAAAGCTCGGAAGCTAGGGCGCTTCGGGTGACTCTCTTCGACTTAGTTGACGAATACGTGATGATGTTGCCTTTGACGAGGAATTCGTCGTTGTCGGTCTGGTCCTCTGTGCCTATGACTATGATATATCCTAGCTGTGAGCTTAGGTCTTCATTATTGGCAAAAGAACCATCAACAAACACAAATAGCTTCGCTTTCTCGAGGTCAAACGGGATATATTTTAGGCCTCTATTTTGGTTGTCGATCTGCCATTGAATGCGTGATCCTAGGCGCTTGAAGTCATCACTAGTTGGTTCCTTCCGCTGGGCAGCAATAGAGAGGTCAAAGGCTGCCTCCGGTTGGCAGATGCTGGCGAGATACGCGCCGCGGGCTCGTTGCTCAATATATTCCTGATTGGTTGTTGGAATCTGAAGCTTCGAAGCCTGTCCTTTCTGGGTCATCATGATGCCTCCCTCGGCGTTCAGAGAGATTCGGCAGCCGTTGAAAGTGAGTGGATTTTCTGTTGTGAGGATCTCTTTCGGTTTTGCTGCAAATGCTGCCTTCTGGAGCTCTTCCTCTTCGAGGTCGGAAAACTGGAGGTCGGTGAGGCCGAGGGTATCATCAGTTTGCATGCCAATAATACCGAATTTGTCAGACCCCGAGATCAAGAGGCATGGATCGTAGGTCGAGGTTACCATCTGCAAATTCTCGCGATGGTGCGTCGAGTACGTCACCCACCAGTGGGTGCCGGCTTCTGGTATTCCATAAAGTGGCTTGATGACAGTCATGATAGTTCCTTCTGGGTATCTATCGCGGAGTTGTTCGGGGATTCTCGCGAGGATAGTCCGTTGGAGGGGCGTCTGTGACTGCACATATGCTTGTGTGATATCTCTTATCCAGAGGATGATTCCTCGTTGGAAAAGACAGGGCGCAATCGCAATCATAAGCCGTTGGCTGGCACGTTGAATAGTTGGTGATTGCGTCAAAATGAAGGCTTTACCATCGTCATTGTATCCTCGAATGACGAGGCGGGATTTCTCGTATGGAGCAGCTGTATCCTTGCCTTTGATCTCATTAACCATTCGTGAGTCAAAGATGCGAAGTTTGGCATGCTTCACAGGGTCATAAAGCTCAAATTTGAAGACCCCTCTGGCTATCAAGTTGTCGATCTCAGTACGTCCTGAGATTTCAAACGGCTGGCCAGGGGTGATGATGAGTCCTTTACTACGGAGAAGAACAGCGAGGTCGCGGTCTCCTTGCTCCTTCGTGGTCAGGAATGCCATTGTTGTGATGCTTTCAAGGAGCTCAGTTCGTTCGGACGGGTCCTTGAGGGCGTCAAAGAAGTACTGTTCATCAATGAGGCGCTTACGTGGTCTTCCTGGGCCTCTTCTTGGAAGTTCTTGGCGGGGAGTCTCCATAGCTGCTGGGACAGCAACAACAATGCTATCCACGGCGGCCCCGTCCTGATTGACGTCAGCGTTACTCTCGTTAGTAGCATCTGCGTTGCCTTCGCTGGCGGTCTGCTGCTGGGGTGGCTGGTTGTCCGCTAGGATTGTATCCTTATCCTCCAGATAGGGCTGTACAATCGTGGATCGAAACTTTGAGATTATCCCAGCCTCGTTAGCGACGGTGCAGGTCTCGCCTTCCATCGCGATAAGGTCAAAAGGGCCCTGCCACCCATTCTTTTCCCTCCAAACGCGCACTTTCGACTGCAATGGGAGGGTGTGCAGTGGGGTTGTGTCTGGGCCGTTCCTCGTTGAAAGGGCATTACGAACTTGCCGCTTGGCGAGGGCTCGTCTGGCCTCGCTTGTTGCCTTACGAATAGCTTCAGCCCGCTGAACAACGTTGAAGCTAGGCGGCGAATCGTCTGTCATCCTAGGATAGGCACCGAAGACCAGGAGCGTTGGGACAAGGCCGTCTGGGCCAGCTGTGTCATTTATAGTTTTCACAGCCATTTGAAGCTTCTGGTCGTTGGTAAGGGCGTTACCAAGTTCGGCGTCAATTATTTGATATGCACGGCGGAGAGGACCGTGATATCTTTCTGCCTTTCCAATGCTGTTGTGTGCCTCGACGGGCATCTCCTGAACACGGATATACAGGCCTTTTGCGTACTGTTTGAATTCTGCTGATCCGAAGTTCTTTCCAGCATCGTGAACTATCCATTCAGGAGGCCCGAGGTACGTGTTGATCCAACAGGTCATGATGGCGTCCCAAAGGTCCTTTGCCTTTTGTTCTTTATTATTAAGGAACTTGGCAGCCTGGAAGGCAGTTGCAGAGTCAACAACATGGAGGACTGGTTGGCCATTAATGAAGAAGATGTCTACGATAATCTCATGATTAAACTCATGATCGTCTCGGATAGTGAATTTGAAGCGGCCTGGAGCCTTTGCGTTGAGTTGACAATGATGGCAGATATCGGTTAATCGCTTGAGAAGGTTGCTATCAAACTCTTGCCCAACTTTTGTCAAGATTCTCGACAGTCTTTCGACAGATGGGTGTCCAAAGCGGCGATGAAGCTGGCGAAGCTGCGTTTCCGTGAGGTGGAAGGCTGCTGAGGCTGCTGGTTCCAGAAGCCACCAAGGATGACCCCATCGCCTCGTGACAGGGACTATGAGATCTGCTTGGATGAGGCGGTTTGTGAGGTTATCCAATCGTACGTGCATCTTGTCCATATCTGTGATAGAGAACAGGAAGGGTGTGGCGGTTGGGAGCACTTGGAAAGTGATATTTCCAAACAAAGTCGGCACTCTGACGATGCCGATTGAGTCGGTTGATCCTGCGCCAAAATGGATCGTCGTTGCTGGGGCTTCCTCAATCTTTAGTGACGGCATGATTCGCATCAAAGCTCTGACCTGTGGCATGCCAGCGTTGGAGGTGCCAGCGGCACCAGTGTCAGGCAGGATGCCTCTGAATACGTGGTCGGAATACCTCTCTTCAGAGACAAAAACGGCAGTCTCTTTTGGATCTTTAACGCGATAGGGATCTTCGGCCAAAAGGGCGTGTTTGAATGCTTGGTCCTGTAACCCAGCGAGGACCTCTGTTGGCTGCGGGGTTGCTGCTGTGGCCAGGAAGTTCTGGGTGAATGTACCCATGGTGGCAAACATGCTATTTCCTCCAGTGATAGCGAGTTCTTCTTCACCATCGCCATCGCTGTCGGCTTCGCTGATGGAGGTGCTGTTGTAGAACTGTTCCAGGAAGGCATCCTCGTCGTCAGGTTCTTCGCCCTCATAGGCTGTGAGGAACGCTTGGTATCTCCTTGTTGTTGGCGGCGTTGGGTGCTTCTTTTGAAGCCAGGAAGTGCGAGCTTGGTAACGCTCTTGGTCACTGTGCCTGGTTGACCAGCATCCAGGCTGGCGGCACACATAGCACTTCTTTCGATGATTCTGGAATTTCCCCCTTTGCTGATAGTTTAAGGCGTTTCCTCCCGCACGTTTGAAGGCGCGATCGGTGTAAAACGCGTCTGCTTGCTGAGGCTTCATTTGTTCGTGAACAGCAATGGCTTGTTGGAGCTCTGCGGCGAGATCTTCGAAGGTCTTGGCTGGTTTCATTAATGGCACCTTGCACGCTGAGACCTTGGAAGCGGCAAGCCTGAGCTTGTCCCTCATACTGTTGAAGCCTGTATCTCCAGGTCGGAAGAGGCCTTGGTGGAGCAGTTGAATCTTCTCCGTGAGGATCTCGAGGCAGACAGAGAGCCGTTTGTCACGGTTGCTGCTAACAATCTCGGCGAGATCAAGGCTTTCCCATTCGCGGAGGTATCGGTCTCGTATTGCCTCTGTTTCGTACCTCTTTTGGAGAGCAGTAATGAGGTCGTCATAGCTCTTGCCTTTGTTGGCGAGGTTGTTAAGATAGTACCGGTACGCTGGTCCTGTGAGCATGACTGGGACAGCTCTGGCGAGCTGGTCTCTTGGATAGTCAATTCTTTGGCACTTGTCAATAAACAGGTTGACTTTAGTGAGGAGGAAGTCATAGTCTTGGCCAGAGAATTTGTCGTTCTCATGATAGCTTTTAGTGAGACTATCCAGCCGTCTGAGCAGGTCGGGAGGTACTTCTCCAGTCGAGGAAGGTACGGAAACTTTTGGTCTTTCCTTCCCAGGCAGGGACGGGGTTCCTGGGGGAGGTGTATTAGCTCCTTCCGAAGGTACAGTCGTAGTAGACTCTGTCTCCTTTGGGATAAATACAACCTCTGGTTGAGGGGAGATGTAATGTTCTCGGGTCGGTGCCGCGGTAGGCTTCGTTGTCGGTTGGCCTAGCGGGGGTGTGGAGGATCGTGGAGGGCGCTCTGGATCGTCGGCAGGCCAGGCGGGGAAATCAGGGGAATACACGGCTTCCATGATGGCGCTGACAATTGGGAATCGGTCTTCCTTTCTGATATAGACTCCCTTTGCACGGAGGGTATCGCGAAAGTCACGCAGGTTGTCTTTTCTTGCCCGTTTAAAGTGGCTGTGGTTCCAGTCGGCAAAATCGTCAATGAGGCATTGCCATATATCGTGGGGGCTTCGTTTGCGTTCCCAATAGTAGTTAGTAGCCCAGCTGATAGCTTCATTAATCTTTCTCACAGTTGGTCTTCTTAGGTCGAAGTTAGAGGGGGTAGTTGGTTCGTCGGGGTCATAAAGATCAGGCTCAAAGAGAACGGGAGGTCTGGCAGGTTGCGGGTCGGTGATACTTTCATTGCCTTGGAAGGACAAGGCGTCGTTTTCTTCTTCTGCCATTGTTGAGATTGAGGTGGGCGGCAAATTTGCTCTTTTGGAAGAGGTGGTGAGCCCAGGGGTGAATTCAGAGGTAAGTAAGCTGGAGCTCTTTGGTGATGTTTTCCTGGGCGTGGAGTCAAAGATCAGCAGTCAAATTAATGACCCGTAGGTGATGATGATCCTTCGCAGAAAACGTTTTCTCGTGATGGACGATTCAGAGAATGGCTTCAAAACGCGGCTGGCAGAGGCGGCGATAGTGAAGCTGTTCTCTCTGGTTAGCACAGAAAGTCCGCAGCGGTGCAAAGATCTGTCTCTTCTTGGGTTCCTTGCTGTCTGTGGTCTTGCAACCACTGATCAGTGTTGGAAGCGCAAGGCTTCTATCGGGTGATAATTATCACAGGCACAAACGGCTACGCGCTGGTGATCATGATGTTGTTCTTGCTTGTTGTTCAATCTATCTAGCTATGGATAACGCACGCCTGAGTTGGTGTTGAGGCCTCCTCACGTGAGGTCTGTTTCAGCCACTGTTTGAAGCTATCCCCTGGCTGCTGGCTCCGCCGCCCAAGACGGCGGTGGAAGCAACAGATTCTGAGTCGCAGTTTTTCGGATAATTCGAATTTTCACGTATATTGATGGTTGTCGAGAATTTATCATATACACGCATACTAAGGCACATTTCTAAATCAATGAGCGCGTGCCCCGCACACCAATCTGCATCATATATGTTCCTGGTGCGGATCAGATCGGACGTCGCCGATTTGTGAGATCGACGCAACCTTCGTACTTTTCGGCTCGCTTCGAGGAAATTCAGACATCCCAACAAGCAGTACTGGTTGATAAGACCCTTACTGAATATCGGCAGATTTGTGTGAGCCTCCTAAGGGCCTCGGTCTTGAATTCCTGGTCAGCTCGTTGGAGTATCTTCGTGAGCCGATTAACCGAGGGGTGCCCAAATCGTCGATGTAACTGACGGAGTTGTACTTCGGTTAGATGGAAAGCTGCCGTTGCACTGGCCTCTATAATCCACCAAGGATGTCCCCATCGTCGAATAATAGGGATTTCTTTCTCGCCTTGGATTAGCACGTTCCGTAGGTTGTCAAGCTTCACGCCCATTTTATCCATGTCGGTTATAGAAAATAGGAACGGGGTCGGCGTTAGAAGTACGTGGAAGTTGATTATGCCTAAGATTGTAGGCATCCTCAGTACTCCAATCGTGGTGCCAGATCCGGCGCCAAATTTAACCTTGTGCTTTTCAGCCTCGTTGATCTTTAGCGAAGGTTGAAGTCTCTGCAGGGCTTGAACTTGTGGGAAGCCTGCAGATGACACGCCTGATGCACCTGTATCTGGGAGGATCCCTCTGAAGGTCTCGCTGGAGTAGCGGTCGTCAGAGATGAAGGCATCAGGTTTTTCAACTTCGTTGGATGGGTCGTCTTTTAAGAGAGCATGACGGAAGGCTTGGTCCTGCAATGCAGCGAGTACATCCTCACTTCTAGGTGTAGGGGCCTTAGTGAAGAATGACGTGTTTACTAGGCTGCTTGTGAAGTGCTGGAATATGCCTGGCGGGTTGAGGTCTTCCTCTTTGGTTTGTTCTTCGGCGACTAGAGCTTCTGCTTCATTGATAAGCTCTTCGAAAGAGTCAAACTTGCCGGCGTCATCATCTTCGACATCCTTTCCCTGGTCTTCGCATAGAGCTACAAAAGCTTGCCATTTCTTCTCTGTTGGCGTCGTCTGGTGCTTTCGTGAGCGAAACCAGTTTTCTCTAGCCTGTTGACGTTCTTTATCAGAATGCTTAAATGACCAGCATCCCTCCTTCTGGCAAACGTAGCATCTTGGTTTCAAGCGTTGGTTGCGTTTAACTGTGAACCTAGACCTCCTATTGTCGCCATTGGAAAATTGGCGGTCAACGAAGTGGGCTTCGCTGTGGTACTGAGCTGTAGCCTTTTTGTTATCTTCTGAAATCCGAATGGACTTGCGGATCTTGGAGGCTAAGTCCTCGAAAGTCGAAGCGCCATCGTAGATAGCTTTATCGCACTCAGGAATGCCTGTGACGGCAGATAGCAGTGTATTTTGCATTTCTCGGTCATCAAGCAGGGGTCCTCTGATGCCTCGATAAGTTTGTTTAATCTTCTGAAGAAGATCTTCGAGGGCGTCAGACATTGACTTGTTGGGTTCTTTAGCCATGATAGCTCGTAATGTGGTGCGTCGTAACTCATCCCAGTAGAGCTGGGTTGTATTGTCTGTCTCGAACCGCTGTTGGATCATCGTTGCCATCGTCGCGAAAGGCGGAGTGTTGGTTGCTAGGTTATCCAGGTAATAAGCCATAGCGTCCCCTTTAAGCATCGTCGGAAGGGCTTTTGCGAGTCCTTCCTCGGGCATATTAATGCGCTGACACTTGTCCTTGAAGAGCATGATCTTGCTTTGGAAGAAGTCATAAAGCTTGCCGCTGTATTTCTCGTCATCAGTATACAGCTTGTTTAATTCAGTGACCTTCTTGGCGATGAGTTCGTGGTTGTTGGGATTTTGCAGGCTCTGTGAAGATTGGTCTCGTGGGGTAAACGTTGGGGATGTGCTTATTTCAAGGTCTGATGTGAGATTACAGATGATATTGGTGCGCTTTTCGTCATCGTCTCCCTCTGTGGGCCAGGTTGATCGATTTGTTTCCTGGATGACTCGCATCAGGCTAGCTGAGACAGCTCCTCCGTCTCTAGTGCAATAGACACCCTTTTCACGTAGAAAGTCACGGAGTTCTCGAACAAGGTTAGCGGTTCCTTGCTGGAAGGTTGCTTCTGTCCAGTGGCTAAAATCATCCTTAAAATACCGCCATAGGAGCTTGCCTTGGTATTCTGACTCATCGTAAAAGTAGAGTGTGTTGGCGATTGCGTCGTTGACTTGTGTGGTAGTTGCCTCGTCGGTGTTCAGGTTCGGGTTACCGTCTTCCCAGTCTAGAGAAAGCGATCGATAGAATCGTTGGATTCGTTTTGGGAGGTCCTCTTTCCTTGGGCGTTCTTGAGGGGTAGGGGAAACTGAGGTCGAGTCTCCTGCCATGATTGTTCTTGTTCTAACTGTCGAGGTACGTGACGGGTAGATTGAACGTAGTTATCTTGTCTCGTGATGGACGAGTGATTCAAGGTCTAGCCGCTCGCCCCTTGGTGTGAGCCTGGACTGACGTCGTAGAGTCTTGAGTCGTTGAAGTCTACCTGCGCACGGCGCCTGGTTTCTTCCT
>AZNH01000146.1:0-38802 GCA_000814955.1 Metarhizium guizhouense ARSEF 977
TCTGCGTGTCATGCTTAGTACATGACTCGTACCAAGCCAACAGATAGATTCCCCACACTGCGTGGGATACATGCTCTAGTTAGGTAACAATGTGTCTCATAACGTGACAATAATAGCTTGCTGACCAAGTAGATGAGGAAGGATTTTACGCGCCATCAGCTTCATTTCAAAGCTTCTTTTGTCAGTATATACTGAAAAGAAAACTCTACCTTCTTGCCGCTATCTTGATAAATTACCTCTTTTACATAACAAGTGATCCGACATGCAATCATCTCATGCTATCCTCCTTCCACAGGCTATGCACCCAGCACTTGTAGCAGTCCAGCAGCCCAGAGAAGGCCACTTAAAACTTGACCCATAAACATCTCATCTTCATATGCAGAATCAAAATGGCCTAGCGTAGTCTGAAAGACCCTACCGCCCTCAAAATCCTGGCACCAGATGATCGGGTGGTTTTCGCCAAGTGTGCCACCCTCATATGTTCTTTCATCAACACTTAGGAGAATGTTGAGGTTCGAATTCTGCTGCGGTGGTTTCTTAAAGTTATACCATTCGTCGAACCAGTGTCGAGTCACGGTGGGCTGCTGAAACGTAGTGAGCCCATCGCCTTGGCCGAGCAGTCCTCGGGTCAAGATTGGATGCGACAAGCTCTCTGCTCTTATAATACCATCTTGGGGCTTGGGATGAACGTCAAAAGAACCTCCGATGAGCTTCTCATACCATCCTTCTTTGTCCACGCAGCCAACGTCACAAGAAGGCATTCCCGTGGTAGCCGTGTGAATACCGACGACGCCGCCGCCCGCCCTGACAAATCCCTTTAGAGCGTCTAATTGCAGGCTGTTAAGAAACTCTCCTGATACATGCTGAAATACAATTACTCGAAACCGTGAAAGTTGTACTGATTCGAAAATGGAAGCATCTTCGCTCGCTTCCACTGTGAAAGCGGGCGAGGTACTGTTTGGATGTTGGCTTGCCTGTGCTAATCGCTTCCAAGCTGTTATGGCGGCTGGGATTGATTCATGCCGATAAGCAGCTGTCTTGGTAAAAACAAGTACGCTGAAAGACTCTGACATCGCGAATCCGTCCCAATTGATTGTGGTGTGTTTGGAGAAACGGGGAGAAAGTAGAAGAGCTATGAGGAGGGAGAGAGGAAACCTGCATTTAGCCCATATATCACGATTCAACTAAACCAAGTAAAAGGGAAATGCCGCAGTTCAACTAGTGCCCTAGATAATTCAACCTTATATGCCTCATGATTGTGGATACCCTGTATTTTTACCCGTTGACACTATATTTACTTGTAGTACTTTGTGTTGAACGTCACAGCGGAACACAGATTAAAGGACTGTGTTGATTCTGTAACCTAGGGATGCCGCCAAGGCAGACGATTTATGGAAGGCGCAGGCTGAACTCTGCACGTGATATTGCCAGGCATCATGTTCAAACACGATTTAGGTAGGTCCGATATGTGACACAACGGGATAGTTGACCCTGCCGATTTTGGATGTGAAATTATCGAGTTCTCTACGAATTACTTTATAGTACAGTTAAAATCCGTTCAAGTGGCTAAATTCATACCCATTAGGAGAGCCAAAAACAGCTAAAATATATAGACATTAAGGAAAAGTAATATAAAGTGCATTTTTGGGCTGCTTTTCGCAGCGCCGCAGACTGGTCTATGAGACAAGAACCTTGTGTTTCCGGGCCCAAATAGACATATTATATAGTATTCTCGCCTGCATCATGTCCCTGTAAGCTATTTTTACAGTCTCTATAGCCTTGGAGTATCCGCTGGATGTGGTGGTACCGTCTGGCAGGTTTGACGGGGCATAAGCTGTTAGTGATCACTCCGACCGCTGCCGGCGGCGGCGGCGATGAAGGCGTACGTTCTTTCGCGTCGTGAAACTGAAGCTCGAGCGATTGTCATAGTTACTGTCATCCTCTTCTTCCCCGTGGAAGGGACCAAGGCCGGTGAGGTTGACGGCATCGTCACTTGCGGGCATCGACGACGCATGGTATATGCAGTGGGGCTATCGCCAGTATGATATTGTCAGTCCAACTTGTATATTGGCTCATAAACGGCATGGCGACCCTGTCCTCTAAGAGGGCCAGCAGTCTAGATGCAATACATGGTCGGTTGTGGACCGAGCAGGCGAACTGAAATACGTGCCAGGCTAGGTCGGCGAACATTTTGTTATTGTTGGATAAAGCTGCCTCTGTTGATTGAACAAAAAGACTTGACCTAGTTGCTAGATGTCATAAAATCATTGATATCAGTAGTTTAAAAAGCTGGCCAGCCAACCTGATTTCATCAGGTGGCTGGGAAGTCTTCTAAACTGAAGATGAATGACATGAGCCCTTCTTAAGGATAGAGAGAGAAAAAAAAAACAATTAAAAACAAGTTCAAGGGAGAAGCTTAGTTAACAATTGCCTCGTAACGTGACAGTTATAGGAAGACCGTCTCAGATAGGAACCACCAGTTGACCGAAAAACAGCACCCGTTTTGCAATCGCGTTAATGTCAAATCATGAGACTCATTATTAACTAGGCTTCGTGAAATCATTATTCTTGTTGTTCTTCCCTCTTCTAAACTCTAGAAACTCAAGATATTTAATACTTTCGGAGTACTGTTGCCACTTGACACTCTGGTGGCAAAAGCGTAAAATGAATCATGGGAACATACACGACGTATGTAGCACAAATCAATGTCAAGAAGCGACTACAAGTGAAATCAGCTCGGCTGCTATGTAAGGATAGCAGCCCATGATCACACGTAGCATTGGCGGGGTGGCGCCCGGTGTGTACGGAGGCACGGCATGTGTTCGGGCGTCCCATCCGCGGCTTCCACGTCTGAGAGAGATGGCACTGGCTAAGAAGAATTTCGGGTAATTGGTCCCGATTTTAGGAGCGTGGGGAATTGGCATTGGCCAAGCCACCTGAGCCGTGACCGAAGGTACGAAACACGCATACAACATATTCAAATATATAAGCGCAAGTCTTGTCAGCCCGAGACTCAATGTGCTTTTAGTGACTGGTATTCGAACTGCTTTCCAACCAATCCGACCTTCATCGTAAATACATTTGTTGTTTCTTCTGTTTTTATCTTATTATTTTTTCTCTGATCCTCGGACGGCGAAAATGGGAAGCAACGAACCAACTACCGCCCAGGGCAATGCCTTTTGCACCAAAGGTAATTTATACTTGAGATTCACATTACCACCATTTCTGTTTTTCCAGCTGACTCTGTATGACAGTTATTTCTAAGAATGAAGAGAGTCAGCATACGGATATGGCAAACCAGCTGCGAAGCCTGTTTTCCGACAGCACGGTCCTGAAAATATGGAAGACAGCAACGGAGTATCTGCAACGAAAGGCACGCCATCTTCCTTTCAAACTTTGGACTCTAACTAATCGATATCTAATAACAGAACCCACCCGATGAGTTTCCGGAAACCGTTCCTCAGTCAGGCAAGAATTCAGGAAGATATGTCTATCGGGAAGCCGACTTTTGGACCTGCGGGTTCTTCCCCGGAAGCTTGTATTGTATCCTCGAGCGGTCTGTCAAGTATCCTGAGCACTTCTTGGCCGATGGGAACCAAGGCCGCGTCAGCGTCCAGTCGTGCCAACTCTTAAAGCAGAGCTTGCTCGGCGTCTGTCGTGATTGGGCTCAGCCTCTCCATCAAATGGCTTATCGAACAGACATGCATGATGTTGGCTTCATTGTCGAGCCTGCGCTACGGAGAGACTATGAACTAACGGGAAATATCCAAAGTTTGAACTCAATCCTTACTGCTGCTAAGAGCTTAGCAAGTCGCTACAACGACAAGGCCAAGGCAATTTGTAGCTGGGACCAAATGGTGAACAACCGCCTCAATTTCACCACTAAAGACAGTGGATTTCTTGTCATCATTGACAGCATGTGCAGTCAGTCATAGGAAAATTTCATAACTCGCCATAATTTAATATTCTTGGCTAACTAGTTGACATATCAGACTTGGATCTCTTGTTCTACGCTGGTCACCACTTCAAGTTACAGCGGCTCATCGACATTGGAACAACGCACGCGCACACGATCCGAAGTACACATTTACGACAAGTCCCCAATTGTGAAGGAGCTCTGTACACCCAGTACTCTACTTACCATCTCGCCAATCTATGCCCACACACCGGCAAGGTTCTCCAGAAGCTTACAGTACAGGGCTACTCGGACGAATCGACGTGGTCCAGGGGTCAGGCATGGGGGATCCTGGGCTACGCGCAGAGTTACAATTGGACCAAGGACCCGATCTTGCTGAGCACGGCGTGTGGTCTAGCGGAATACTTCATCGCCCGCATGGAGTCCGCACCAGCGTGCGTAGAAGTTGAGCAGCAAGACGGGTCCAAAACTGGACGGTATGTGCCCCTGTGGGACTTTGACGCTCCCGTGGACGAAAAGGATCCTCTACGTGACAGCTCGGCGGGAATGATTGCAGCAAACGGCATGCTCTTGCTGCACGGCGCCTTGACTGCCACTGGAGATGTCAAGGGAGCTGCCAAGTTCCTTCGCTACGCAGTCCTGATTGCCAAGCACACTCTTGATCTCTGCTTTGCTACTGACCAGCTAAAGCTGTCTATCCAGACTGACAAAGACGACAAGACCAAGGCTGTAGCGGAGAGTGCTGATGCGTCCGCCCCCTCCTTTGAAGCGCTGTTGCGCCGTGCCACAGCCAACTTCAACGGAAACTTCCCGGATAGGTACTCGAATCACGGTCTGGTGTATGCAGACTATTATTTCCTGGAATTTGGAAACAGGCTGCTGCAGGCGGGATTATGCTGAGAGAAGGCCACGGCTTGTCCTGTCCCGCTATGAACTAACCAGACAAGGTTTCTTTTACTATTGCTTTCTACATCTCTTGGTAGCTAATATAAAATGGTGCTATAGTTTTGATATTTCCCGTATGATAAAACATGCATAGAACTGCAAGCAAAGTCAGAAGCTAGCCCCCCCGGACCCGCCAATTACGTTATTTGCATCATCGTCACTTGTCGTTTGCCCGGCACTGGAGATGGATAGTGGCCGGGAGCTGCCGAGTCGAGATCCTGGTAACAATGACTGAACGCTTTCCGTGACGTTTTCACTCGAGCGGTTCATTCCATCGTGGCTAAATAGATCCAACCCGCCAGGGTTTATGCTCTCCGGCGGTGAGGACATATCTTGTCGAAGAACACTTGGAATGTCAGTGACGGAAGGAACATTTGCTAGTGGTGGCGTTGGTTGATGGGCCTTGGCCGCGGTAGCCTCAGTCGGACACGAAGAGAAATGTCTGTCTCGCTTTTCGGTCAAGGCCATTGCGAACTTGGTAGATGGAATGTAGGTATCCGACTCGGGGCACAACCGCCTAGATACCTCGTTTAGCGAGGCAATGATGGAGTCAAAGTCGGCTGGAGGCCTAGCTTCGTGGAAAGATGCTTGAGCTATACATCTGTATATTAGTTTGTATTGACAAAAGAAGTCTGGTGGGGGTAAATTATGAGTATATAAGGGCGTATCATACCCAAGAGGACTTGGCCCGCCACAAACAAGCAAAATGCAAACTGGTGCGGTGCAATGCCCTGTCGCACACCCAAGAAGCGTCTGGAAAGCTTGTCAATCTTCTTGGCAGCCAAAAAACAGGCCTCTCTTGACGCAGAGGAGATGGAGCCCGACAGCCAAGCGTGACAGCCTGGCGTTGGGTGTGCAAGTTCCCGATGAAGGACGATGATGGCCGCGTTGTGCGTCATGTGCGCGAGGGTGAGGTTCTCGTCAATGTACCCATTGACGACTTTGACGTCTCTCCATCTCTGCCTTAGGCCCATTTCCCATCTATTATTTACCTAGTCAGTACAATAGTAACCGCTAGAGATGGGGGCAGTCACGGCCTACTGAAGAAGTCGGGAGTCTAGCTGTCGAAACCTGTTGAGCCATTGGTTGGCGTTTTCCAGGTCAAGTGGGTGCTGAGTATGGAACTTGGTAACTAATGATAGCGACTCGGTGGCTTCTATTAAATATGCTAGGCCGCCAGAACTGTTGGGCTCCTCAGTTGTTGCATCGGGTGAGGTGAACGGAAACGTCTTGTCTGTTGCCATCTCGTATTCTTGACTGTCGGGCTTGAAATATGCAGTCTCTACACATTTCTCCAATACCCACCAATATCCATCACAAGGAAGGCGCCTTCGGACATGTTTGCTTGATATGGCTGGATTGGTACTGCTCTGCCTGTTAGTAGACGGCACTTTTCCCATGCGTGATTTGATCATATCTCCTTTACCCGCTTGCGATGCTCCAAAACCTGTCCATTACAAAAGCAGCCCAAAATACTCGCCGTATCTCTTCAGCCTCCGCCCATGTGGAAGCAGGCTGTAGTGAAGAAACAGTCGATAGGTAGAATTCTTCATAGGACTCTCTTGGGGCGGCATCTTCGAAGCTCAACTGCAAACTGTCGACTTTGCTAGTAACGAGGGGGATTAGAAACCATGGCGAGCAGCCCCTGCCGGTGCTAAGCTATGGCAAAAGTTAGTTCCATAACTTTTACACCTTGAGACACACTCAGGACGACGGACTGTATCGAATGCTAGCAATAGCAACGCTTGAATTGACTCGATCGAGTTACTCTCTACAGCAGCGGACATGGCTTTTCGCTTGCACGCTTCTGCATAGTTGCCGGCATTAGGAGCGTCCTTCGTATGATCTTTTTGCAAATACTTTGCGGTAATAGCGACAATGGCGTCGAGAATCATATCCACTTTGGCAGGCCGTTCGGGGCTCCGAGCCCGCTTGATAAACGTTAACGGATGCAAGACAGGCAGCCAAGGGTGGATCGTCTCAAAGTATCGTATCATGGTGTCGTCAATCTCCTTCGGCAAGGTACTGATTGTGCCAAGATCTTCTGATGTGGCCGCGGCGTGCACTCTTTTCAAGGGGTGAAGTGACTCTTCCTCGCACTTCCGTTTGGTTGGTGAGTTCTGCAAGAAACTGACTCCGTGCTCCCTCGCTTCCAGCTCGCCATTGGCAGCCAGTGAACAAAACGTCTGCTTCAGCCTATTAGCATGCGAATGGAGATCACTCAGGTCTGCTACGCGGCCTGGCTGAGCGACACGCTCTCCTCCAGTCCCCCGTAAGAATTGCTGCAGCCAGATGCCCTGTCCTAGGAACATGCTTTCCAGAGAATCTATATGGATTTTGGTTAGAGAGTATGACATTTATTATGTGAGAATACGCCGGATGAACAATCATACCCATTCGTTGGCAGAGCTGTTCAATGACGCCAGTCCTGTAGCCACCTTTCTGGCGCCTGTCATCGTAGGTACATTCGACACCTGTTGATCCGTCAGCAGCCTGCGCTATTGAATTGATGGGAGGCTCTCGCGGAGTATAGCGGAGACGCACTAGATTTAACACATTGCGTGCAAGGCTGTTCTCGTGAGCATTTGGACTTTTTCTTGCGACAAGAAAGGCAGCTGTATCATGATGCCGTTCATGTTAGCAATCACAACCACCAACTGCGTGCGCTCATGGCCCTTGGCTCGAAAAGTTATTGCATCTGCATCTTACGCTGGTGTTTCATCATTGTGCGGCCTGGCGGCGCGGTTCTGCAGGACAGATGTGTCTTCATAATCGACATCAGCCGACTCGGTGTCGATGCTTGATACCATGGTTAGCGGACGGCATGTCTCTTTTACCAACGTCGTCGCTCAATGCGTGCAGGGCTCTCTTTTTTCCTATTCTGTCCCGTCTCTATCGATGTCACTGATGTCTGTACGATATCGGTTTTGTCTGGAAATCCAAGAGGCCTCCGGTTCGGACGCAACGTTAACCCCAATAGTAAGAGTCGGCGTGGCGTTCGACGGAGCTTTAACCCTCCAAAGATCCCAAGTTCGGTACAAAATGCCACGAGAAGGACCGCTAATCAGAGTGCGGTGTCGGTCAAAAAAGCGGGTTTATTGGTACGAGCAGAGATACATAATTAGCTAGGAAATTACAAATGAAATGAGGTCACGCCACGTAGCCCAGTACTTTGTGCATCCCACAAGCCGCGATAATGGGCCTTAGATCCGGGAGCCCCGGCTCTCTCGATAGTTTCAATAGTCTCGATGTCTCATAGAGGCGCAACTCCATGTGGCTACTGCAAATAGTTCTTGTTAATCCGACACTCTATCCGCAGCCACGCGTGCTCAATAGGGGTTTAGGTTGGCGCTGTGACGCGGCCAGTAAGGCGACTTGCCGACGGGTAAGACGTTCGGGATAAACCTTGCAGCTTGTGCTATATTTCTGTGGGCATCTTTATCTTGAGTATCTTAAGGTGGTAATTCGTATGGGGTGCTGTAGCAGTATCGTTATCCTGCGTTGTCGCCGGCTTGTCGGATCAACGGCGTTCCCAATTGCGTTAGGCTACAGATGGACCATGTGCCTCCATGTGCAGCGGGGCGCCACCGGCCCGACCGTCGCTCTGAGGTTTTGTGGTCTGGGGTCTCGGGAGTGCACATGTAGCAGGGGCGACTTCAGACAACCAGATAACGTTGCGAGTGTAAACGACGACGGAGGCTCATCGTCATACCAATTGCAATATGTATTAATACTCCCTCAATGAATCGCATTCGAATCTATTTGCAATGATAGATATCATTGCAAGACGATCTTACAAGCTACCAACATTCTCCCACCATGGCTGGCGATGCAATGACCACAACGGGTTATTATCGCAAAACCTTCTCGCGGTTCAACTCACCCTTCTGGCAGGTCCTCTTGGTTAGTTTGGTTGCATTTGGGTAGGCAACGCTCCATGAATATGAGGATCTCATGCCCACTTTCATTGACATCAGTGTAGATGCCCAGGAGTATATAACGCACTTACAGGTATCGGCGGAGGTGGTCAGCTTGACAGCACTACCCAAGCCAAATCCCACATCGCATTGGCTTCGGTTAGTGCTGCTGGCAACCTCTTCGTGGCGCCCATAGTCACCAACCAGATAGGACCCAAATGGGCTCTGTTCCTCGGGGGCCTCACTTACGTCTTGTACGCCGGCTCGTTGCTTTGCTATAGTCATACCCAAAATCAAAGCTTTGTTATCGGCTCTGGTGCCGTTCTTGGAATAGGAGCCTCTCTCCTCTGGATTGCCCAGGGCGGAATCATGACGGGATATCCCCTGCCAAGCCAGCAAGGGAGGTCGATTGGCATTTTCTGGTTCATCTTCAAGTAAGTTGGACAAACTGATAACAGACGAGGCCGAGATGCTAACGGTTAGTCATGCAGTCTCGGCGGATTCATGGGATCCCTTCTATCATTTGGTTTAAATTTCCATTCCAACTCTGGCACTATCACCGACAGCACGTACATCGCCTTCATGTGTATCATGGCTGGCGGGTGTGGCTGCGCTCTCTTTCTGTTGAAGCCTGAGAATGTCATCCGAGAGGATGGCACCCGAGCAGGTGTTGCTTTAAAACCCTCTGTGTTAAATGAATTTCTAGCCACCATGAAGATTATGACCAGGTGGGAAACCATTGCATTGATCCCTTTTTGGTTTTCTGCAAACTGTAAGACCTCCTTCCATAGCCTGCTTCCAATGCTTGATAGTCACATCAGTGGCTCACTAACAGCTCTCGTGCTCAGACTTCTACAATTATCAGCAAAATTCGGTAAACGGCAAGCTTTTCACTATCCGTACCCGGTCGTTTAACGGAGGAATGTATTGGTTGATGCAAATGTGCTCAAGCTTCCTGTTCGGGGCTTTTCTGGACAACAAGAAAATGGGCCGCCGCTCCCGTGCCATCTGGGGATACATAATTGCCGGTCTCATCGGATTGATTATCTGGGGAGGTGGCTTGGGCCTCCAGCTCCGGAGAGGGCCCTCTGGCAGTTACTACACCCTCGGCGAAATGGACCTCATCAACTCCGGAACGAAATACGCTGGGCCATTCGTGCTCTACTCTTCGTACGGGGCTTTTGACGCCATCTGGCAAACCTTGTGCTACTGGACATTGGCGTACCTTGCGGACGAATCACCTGAACAGGCAGCGAGATATGTCGGAGCCTTCAAGGCTTTCGAGGCCATGGGGAGTGCAATTGCGTCAAGAGTCAATTCTGGCAAGACCAACTTCAATGTCGAGTTTGGGCTGAACTGCGCCTTTATATTATTTGGTTGGCTCTGCGCGCTTCCGGTCGCATTCCGGGTCAACGAAGTGTCATCTACTGCTCAACAAGTGGAAGGGTCGGAGAACGAAGCGGAAGGGGCGGAACGAAAAGACGACCCAAAGAGATCTTCCCATAGGGAGGAAAGGCCTTCAGCTGAAGTCTAAAAGGCTTAAAGATATCTCCTCTCATCTTAACAGCCCCGGAAGCTAACCCTCCGCAGTATTCTTAATAAGGAACATCTAACTTAGGTGTCAGAGGACAAAAGAGGATTAGAGAATATTATTTCCAAGGTAGTCTTCGCGTATTTACTCTACTTTAGTCCTAGTCCTTTTTAGAATAAATTTCCCGTGGAGTATCCGTACGAATTGTCTCCGTAAAATCCCCACGTTATAAATTCTTTCGCGGTTGAGGACTAGTATTCGTCATGGATGCAAGTGTCCCAATAGTCCGACCAGTCCATTGATATGCCCAGACTTAATCCGTCTATCTTAACTAGACCAAACTACCAGTCTACTTCGCCGCTAATGTGCACTGGGCTAATATGATGCTGATAGTGCCACTAAACGAAGGTCTCAGGGTCTGCTCCTAAGTATCAACTATGCAACTAGGTAGCCAAGCTTCTTGAGAACTTCTCTGCAATGTAATTAATCTGTTATTTTTTAGTACACGCTTTCGACCGGGAAAGCATGTCGGTTTTCGCCCACTAGAGCATGCATAACCATCTGTCAGACAGTTATAGGAACACAGGAGATCAAGTGGAACTGGGCCGAAGGCGCCAATTATGTTGAGTGAGACTTTCTGAGGAGCAAGAATTCGATTAAGAGCTCCTTGGTTCTTGTGCATCTCTTTATACACAAAGAACCCTTTGTCAGTTTAAGCTAGATATGGAACACAATACGAAGACACCTGATTATTGAATAAACTGTAGCTAAGCCCATTACAAGTTGCCCTATTATGTGAGCCCTGCAAGAAAATGGGCAAACCCTAGCAATAGATGTGTCGCTTAGAAAATATGCCACTATTATGTCTGCTGCAAAGAATTCAGTAGGCCTACACTTTTGCTCTTTTTAGCGCAACAAGATGCCGTTCCTAGCGGAATTTTATTCGGACTTTGCTTAAAAGTTCGGAAATTAAAGTCCAGGTACTTCTCAGCATCTCTATCTAAAAAGCTCCCCGTAAAGAAATCAAAGCAGTCCGCTGAGAGGGGCAAATATAATGATGTATCTGTCGGAGTCCACGGGAGTATTCCTTGTGTGGCGTTTTCCAAGCCTGCATCCACTTGCGGCACACGCCATTGCCCTCCATTTTCCATAGGAATTTCTTCTCGGATCAAAATGTTGCTTTGTCCTTTATCATTTTCCTGGTGTTGAATTGAACTAGCATTTTGCTTCGCTTCTCTATATCGTTCAAGCTGTGTAGGCGCTCTTGCAATCTCTCCGTGGCTTGACAGGCTCGTATATGCACTGTAAATCCCGGTTACGGCAGCGGGAGCAATAGGGATGTGTCTCCGCACTTCTTTTTCTGCTATTGATTATTCGTGTCCTGCTTGCAGATTCTTAATACCCTAGCCCGTTACCTTCTGTTTGCTATAGAGAAAGCTTAGCAATATTACTTAAATCCGGCCAATGCACTTTTCGGAGAGACTTACCACTGCGAATATCCTAATAGTAAGTTGGAGACTTTTCGTTAGCGAGTCTACTTTCAGGAAAGCAAACTTATTGCAATACCCAAGGACGCACCGCATACCTGTTCGGGATCGAGGTTTTGGAGTTTTGGATGCCGCGAGACATACGGCCGGTACTATACAGTCTGGCATACCAATGCGATGCAGGCTCGATTGCCAAGTATCTAGCAGGCACGAAGATGCAGTGACGCAGAACCAGGGTAGATCAAGCTGGGCTTTCGTCGCCGTTTTGGATGCTGCCGTCCTTTGAATTATGATAGTCCTTGTAAAAGGGTTAGCCAGAGTCGATTGAGCAAGTATTCGCCTTTATTGTAACGGGCTGAGCCCGATGTGGCTCGGCCAGCACGCTCGCCTTCGGCCCCAGCCCCTGGCCGGGACCCATCCGTAAGAGAGATTAACCACCTGTCGAGCTCAGGAGATCAAGAGCTCTCCTTTCTTGTTCTGTTTTCTCTTTCTTCTTTAGCGTTGAGATACTCGTAGTATTCGCCTAGCTAGTTGTCAATATACTCAGCTCGGACCGTTACATTTATATTGTGTACTTAGAGCTAAGACAGAAAAGAGGAATGGAAGATCAAGGCTTGTATCGAAGCTTTTGAGTGGCAAATTAAGCAAAATTAGTATTATTATTACACAACAACAATCTGATCTGGCGCTGAAGCTACGGGTTCACAGCATTATGTGTAGCCCGTGACAGTCCACAGCCTACGAGCATTCCTGACTAACTAGTGACGGTATCGCACTGTAATGTCAACAGACTTTAATGAGGAAACTAACAATAGAAGACCGCTTTAGATAGCGCCGCAAACTTGTCCCGGCTGAGATGGGGTGTCCCACATTCCGATGTGACTAAGTTGCAAATAGGAGGCGTGTATTAAGGCAACTAAGGATTTGAGGCTTTATCGGCATGTGGAAACGCAGAGCGTTTTGTGTGTGTGTACAGCTATCAAAAGTCAAGGCAATGCCGTGACTCAGAGACATTAAGCAATGCTACTACGGTGAGATTTCACGTAACAGTTTCCACTTAGCCTGTGGATATCTTTCACAGCCTCTATAGATACATCAGAAGGTCCGTTATTGTAATTTGAGACTGGGGATGTGTCCAGATCCCAGCATCAAGCAGACAGCCTCGCTATATCGTAACTTGATACCTCCCGGTTAGATGCTACCGCGAGAACAGTTGGTTAACTGACCCACAATTAGCTAAGCAAGGCAGCTGGTTCCAGGTCTGCTCACAATACGTGTTGCTTATGCCTGTATTAGTTCTTGTTGCTATGGCGATAGGAAGCCTGCGATTTCAAGTGTTGCGTCCCGCGCAGGCGGTGGCAATCCGGAAGCCGGACCGGTGGCGCTCCGGGCCCGGCGGCCCAGCAAATTTTGTGAGTCTTAGATCACATTATAGGAAATTATTATATTTGCATAACCTCACTTCATACTGGCTAAATGCATACGTGGGCGTGTCGCTTGCGACACGCTTAACCGCGTATAAAGGAGAGAAAGACAGAACAAGAACAAGACGCTGGGCTTTTGCCCTACACACCCATTCAATTTTACAGTGACGCCTTTTGTGACAGTATCCACACCGTACTTCTGACAGAAATCACTATAGTTAACTATATCCTATTAAGTTTAGTTAATGTAGTTCGTTGAGAACCCGTTGATTTCACAACCAAAATCGGCGGGGTCAGCTGTCACGTCACGCTAAAGGGCGAAGGCCTTGCTCGTGCCACGCCTATGGCTACACGCCCCCACTTTTTGGGGTCGCGTACGGTGGGATATTAGTACTCCAACTGCAAGAGGGCCAAAACACAAGTGGCACATAACGCAACCAGCAAAAAACAGGAATTCGCGTGCCGGGCTTTCGCTCGTTTTTGTTGTAAAATAACCACAAATTAACTGAATTTTAGCGATTTTCTATTGATAAGGTTTTATTGGCTGTGTTGGCGATGCGGACTGTACTGTTCCTGACTATCGCGTCTTATGATAAATTCTATAAAGCTAAGTGGTCGGCTTAGATGTGTTCTATTGAGCTGTTTAAAAGGGCCAATTTACTTTTGCGATGATCGTGCTTTGGTGGTTGCCCGCATTGCGCGACCGTACCGACTCAATCGAGGAATTAACGGCTCATCGTCGCTATCTAATGTAGGAAGCCGTGGCCGTTTCCTTACGGGCTGGTGATTCTGATGGTGTTCTTCCTCCTGTGAAGCTTCCTGAGCCTTGTCTGCAGAATCTGTCTGAGGCTCATCGTATTCTAGCTGTTCCTCTTCTTCCTGATCCCCCTGCCGAGCCTCTGAGTCGCTCCCAGCGGCGTCTGCTGGAGGGAATGCTTTGAGACTAATAACCTCACGAATCAACTCTCCTTTGATATCTTCTATATGGTCTGCTATTGCTGATTGAGATACCACTTCTATAGAATCGCTGACCGATATGGTTGAGGTTGTTGGTTGGCTTCTTCCTTTAGATCTGACCCGAGGCTTCTTTGGCTGTGATTTTGGCTGATCCCCTGTAAATCGAATATCAATCCAGAGAACAACCCTTCCATCTTCAATAGCCCAGGTGTAATTAGCGTCGGTATTAAAAATATCAGCTATTGATTCAAAAGGCTCCCGTTCAAAGGCAACAGAGATAAAGGTCCCTGTCTCTGACTTGCCGATTCTCTCAAAAGAGACCCCAAATACTATGTTCGGTCGATCGGTCGCGTTGGAATCTTTCCAGAGGTTGCGAAGGTATTTAGAAGTAAAACAATCCTTTGAGATTGATCTTAGCGTGCTCCAAGGAATAAGAGGAAGATCTAGGCCACCTAAATAGCAGTTAGTAATAGAAATTATATACGAACAGTTTGTATACCAAGTGAAGTTGTTTTATCGGCTTTAAAGAAGCCTCCTCTAAGGTTATATTCGTCTGAATGTAGGGCTTTCACCCGGATCTTCAAGCCAATTGGGTTTTCAAAAGGCGAGGCTTCTTTGGCTGCTCTTGTGGCCTGATTTGCTTCACGCCTCATCTGCTCAAAGTGCTTAAATTGCTTTAGATTGACTGATCGACCTAGAGCTGACGAGGAAGATGAAGCAGGAGACGCAGACCTCGTTAGATCAGGCAGAGCTCTTCCTTACGATGTAATATAGCCGGTCGTCGAGGAGGAGGATCTTTGTACGCCAGCTTCTGAGATCACCTCGCTATCTGAGCCATCCACGATGATCTCTTGTGGCCAGAGTTTGCCGCAGAAACCACATCTTGGCACGTTTGTATTCGTCTGTCGTATCTCAGCGTGCCGAATTCGTCGTGGGTGGCTGCCGCAGATAACACTGATCGATCGAGCCTCTGCCGGCATAACGGCGACTAATTAAGGTTAGCGGAGAGATATTCGAGTGGCTATTCAAAGGCAGATGATGATACTGGGAAGAAATGTTGTTATGAATGTGGGATACATGTTGGTAAGGAGGAAATTGCGATGGCCCCTGCTCTCAGCCGCAAGTAACACAAAAGCTGCAATTAGAGCCTGACTGCGCCACCTACCCTGGAAGGAGTAAGAATTAACGCAAATTGGTGATTTTTGATGAATTAATTAAGATCAAGGTCATCTTGTTGTATCTCAGCTATTTGTGCATTAAATGCTGTCGGAAGAGGGTCTCCAGAGAGGCTCGGGTCGGCGAGGTAATTGCGTTGAAGAAGGCGTTCGTATTCCAACGCGCCACCCGCAGCAATAGGTGTGAGCTGTAGGATTGGCAGAGATCCTGTTTTCTGATGGCTTTCAATTAGATCTCGTAGCTGAATAAATTTATCCACATATGGGCGTTTGGAGTCATCTTCAAGGTCTAGTCGAGCCTCAAACCCGATCTCTTGGAGCCGCTGATTAGACCAAGCCTCTGTCTCTTCTGGCAGCAGCGTTTCAATGTCAATGTGCTCAAGCGGACTCAGCATATTATGAAGTAACTGCTGATCTGGGCTACCATCATCTTGGCTTAGAGAAACCCCCCAATTTGGGTCCTCTGTGGTGTGATATAGGTCCATTGGGACGCCCGACCGAACATTTGGTCGATTTGGCTGGTTACGGATAATATGACCGTTCCATAAACACACAAATTGACCCAATTCGTCTCGAATAATAGGACCATAGATAGCATACATAGCTATCTGATCAGCGAGGTTGTTCTCCCTAAAAATTGCGTAGCCGGCAAGCTCACGAAAGAAGGTTATCCAGCGATCTGTAGCCCCTCCTCGTAGCTGACGCCACCAGGATTCAATCTTCACGTTTCTTGTGCTTGGTCCATAGATATGACAGCTATCCAGTCGATCACCTTGTTCGTAATAGTGGCTGATTCTGTTTTCATCAGTGTATTTAAGCTTCTTTGGACCGGCTTTTGCAAGGGCCGCTTGCGCTGCCGCCCACAGAGGGGTCTCGACGCCATGGTCAGATCTTGTGAAGAAGGGTCGCATTTGCAGTCTTTGAACGGCCCGAAGGTACTGCTTTAACGTGCTTATTGAAGTCGTAGCTGACCTTCCAATAAAGAACCAGATAATGCATCGCGAATACGCATCAATACAGCCATAAATCTGAAATCCAAACCTCTTTAGCTTTTCGTAGCCATCAAGAGACCATAGGAAGTTTGGGCCAGGTACTTTGAAGTCTCCTCGTTGTTTAAAATTGCCGTCACGGCGACCTGCAACTTCTTCCGGAAAAACAGACCGATAATAATCATATAAACGTCGTTGCGATACAGCCAGCTGTGCTTGTTGACGAACGTATTGATAAAGAAGTCCTTTACCAAAGCCCAGGATAGCTGTGCTCTGTTGAAGGTCCTGATGCAGGAATTCAATCGCACGGTTAAGGGTTTCTTCTCTTTCCTCAGGTATTCGATGTCGCCGCTTCATGCCATAGCAGTACCGGATTCGGCGTATCATCCATCGATTCGCCTCAGAATAGCCCTCTCGTTGTAGGTCACGAAGAATTGAGAGATCAGAGAAGCCAAAGTTAAAGAAATAGTATTTAACCCGATTGATTAGGTCTTCAGAGACCTCCAAGGCCTTATGCCGGCTGTTCAAACCCCAGCGTTCAAGTTGATTGTACAAAGTTCGCTCGCTGATAGGTACATTATTCCTCAATTGAAGCTGGGAGTTAATATTGACTAAGATATCTTGAATTGATACACCTTCGTAATACAGATCGCAGATATCCTCATATAAAGGCTGAAGCTTTTGATAAATTGGGACTGAAGCAGTAAGACCCCAATCGGACAGTAGTCTCTTGAAGGTACGAAACGAGATAGTGCTGCCGCCATCAGCCACCAGCGATTCGTTTAAAACGCATAGATCTGATCATTAGAATGGCCCTCATTTCTTCTTATCTCGATGGCTTCTCGAAAAGCCTGAATTCGGCGGCGCGGCGGCATTGCAAAAGTCAGGGCGTTGCGATGAGTGTGTCATTGATGTGTGTGTGCGTCTGTGTGGATTGCGGGGCTGGCCCCCTTGCAGTTGGAGTACTAATATCCCACCGTAGTCGCGCCTTCGCTGCACCCTTAAAGAGGGTGCTGGTCACCAAAACGCTCCACCCACCAAAACGCGCCATCTTCACTCATCTTCTGCCAAGTGGTTTGGTTGCAGACTGACACGGAACATAAATTAAAGGACAATCAAATTCTTGAATCCCTCTAAAAGTATTGGACTCAATTTATTTGTACAACAGAAACTCGTCTCTAATCCTTTATTCAAACACGTTATGCACTTCCCCTGCTGCTGCTTGCTGCGGTGCGCGACTCATGGTCTCTCAAAGTCATCAGAGCAACTTCATCTAAATCTGAAACCTCGACAGCATATGACTTGTGATAGGCTATCTGATTGCCGGCGGGGCTCGATGGGTTCTGCCAGTCATTGAACGCAGATGTTGCTGTTGCGCTAGGGCCTAAGCCTGCACTTCGATTATTCTTTCCGGATGGTCGATTGTTGCTGCTGCCGTATCCCGCGTAGCTAAGTGCTGTCGAGCCACCGAGAGTTGGGAACAGGCGTACAAGTAGAAGTCTGAATGAGGGTAGACAGACACCCCAAATTCCCACGTTGATTTCTATAGTTGACCACAACGAAGCTTCGAAAAGTTCCCACGTGGGGTTCATGGAGTCGAAACCGGATTTGACGAGAGATCGGAGTCTGAGAATACTGACGACGGTTACGCTGAAAGTAGTCAGTAATCGGCATTGCTGTAACGTGAAGGCGGGAGGGGCCACTTACAATGTACCCAGCATAAACATGGCGGCAACGCTGACTTTCTTCTTCCAGTGCATCTTCAAGCCCTTGAGCTGCCACATGGGGATAGCAAGCATCCAGATGTCTATGGCGATGCCAATGCCTGCGTTTGACCAGGCGATGACGTTGATATCCATGCACTTTCCACCATGTTCTTGGTCCCACTTTGTCCAAAAGTAACTTATAGGAGAGCATGTGAAGATGCCGACAAAGACAAAAACGATGCCGTAAGCAGCCGTGAACGCAGCGGTGCCCCAGAGAAGCCGTCGCACAGGTGGTGCCGGGAAGATGCGCAGGAAAAATAACAACAATGACAACTTGACCAATGTGATTTGAAAAAAATAGAGAACTTCCATAATATAGAAGAATTTCCCAAAGTTGTACAGTTGATCAAAGTTGAGGGTCCAGGCATCTTGTCCAATTCCATTAACACCGACGCCGTATGCGTTGATAATGGTTGAAGGTGAACCACAGATGACGGTGGCGAGAGCAAACCAATCATCCCACCAAAAGCTTTGTTTCGCCCATATTTTAAAGGCGAATCTCTGAAATATGAAGAGACCGGATATCACTCCGAGAACGTCCGACACTCGAATATAGATAGCATTTTTGTCTCGGATGGGTGCATTGCAGCCCTCGCTTGTGAGCTTCTTGACCGCTGTTAAGTAGAGTTAGTTTCGACTAGATACAGCCAACGAGCACATGTGCGGATTGTCCGGGTGTTCAGCATATGAGAATAACGTACTCAAGGCTTCCTTCACCGTGCAGCTCTTCATAATACAGACTGTTGCAGTCTCCAGCAGCACTTGATCAGAGCAAATACACTTCTGATCAGTCAAGCCGCATTTTGTTTGTGTCAATGCTTCAGCAAAGCATTTCGACTGTCATTTTCTGTGTTAGCAGATATCCAGATTGTAGTGCACGGGAGAGGGGGGGGGCGAGGGAGGTTTAGTTTGTCATACCGCGCATGTTGGAAGTTTTGTTACAGATGTCAACGAAGATGATGAATCGGACTCGCTGGCCACAGTTGGGATAGTCGACGCAAGGAGCAAACCCAGCCCCCCTGACAACTTCATGTTGAGCCTAGTTGGTACCCCGCAAGGTAGAAGATAACCTGGCAGTAGTCAATAAGGTTGTTGGAACTATTTGGGAGTATGGCAGGGGATGAGTTGGATATATAACGATTTCTTGACAAGACCGGGATTTCGAACAACCCCACGCCCAATGAGCCAGTGGCGTCCCAAGATACAATGACTTCCCGTTGCCGCTTGTTTCGGGCTGGCCCCAAGACTTAGACGGAGTGTACTTAACCAAGTGGTTTGAGGGTCAAGTCTTCCGCAGGGGCGGCACACTAAGTTTGTGCTGCTTTTGCTACTTGTACTGTTGTGGCGTCTCTTCAGCGGCTTCCCAGATGTTCGTGGTCCACGGCTCGACTGTGCCATATCCGAGCCCGATCCTAGTCTCAGTCCCATATTTCGGGCTGGGCTATTCCCGAAAAAAAAAAGTGCGACCGTGGGAAGCCAGACACAGCCGGACGATGGATGTGTTGCGTCAAATAAGGCAAAAGTAGTAGGCCTACTGAAATCTTTCCAGTAGCTCTAATAATAGCCTATATTCTACGCGACACACCCCCTCAGGGAAGGTAGAGTCAATCTAGCTTTCCTGAACAGCGGCTTCTTGTCTCTGGGCTCTTCACCATCTGGACTCTTCGCTTGCCTCTGACCTCTGTTGTGAGCTTCAGTGTCAGCACGATTAACGGCTGGGCCCCCCGGGGTTTAGCACTCTTTTTTGCCCCCCTTCGCACCTAGCTTCAACGTAAGGCTTCAATCTTTGGCAGGAATTGAACTCTCAACCTCCTCTCCTTTAAGGTGGTCACGTGCACCTGCCTCTTTCAATGGCACAGGGATGTCTTTTCTCGACTAGCACATACCGGGCTCATAACTGTTGCGTCAAATAAGGCAAAAGTAGTAGGCCTACTGAAATCTTTCCAGTAGCTCTAATAATAGCCTATATTCTACGCGACAGGATGAGCATTGATCTCGACTCATCTCGTCCCAACATGTTTGAGTTCTCGGATATCCTGCCAATCTATGTCCACAATGCCAGCGGGCGGCCGTGCGCTCGGTTACCAGGATGCGGACTATATCGGACGGTAGATACGAGATTTAGTACGAGGTTTTGAGAACGGATATTGGGGATATAGGATCTTAAGGTGATCTAGGGGAGTTTATTCTCCCCCATCTCATTCAGACGTCAACGGTGGAAGCCGCGGACGAGGCGCCCGAACACATGCCGTGCCTCCGTACACACCGGGCGCCACCTCGCCAATGCTACGTGTGATTATGGGCTGCTATCCTTACGTAGCAGCCGATCTGGTTTCACTTGTAGTCACTTCTTGACATTGATTTGTGCTACATACGTCGTGTATGTTCCCCATGATTCATTTTAGGCGTTAGCGTGGCCAACCCCTAACCCCCTCTACTTCTGCTAATTCAGCCCACTACAAAGATAGCCATACAGGGTGGTGATTTACTGATGTGCAAATAGGACCACAGTGTCCAACAACCAAGTACCCGTGCCACGCCCCACTTTGCCTTGAGGAACGAAAGGTCTTTGTTTTTTTTTTTTTTTTTTTGGCCGTTTTCCCGCCTGCCGCGAAGCTAGCCTATCAGAGTGGTCCTTTAGTCCACCAATCACTATTGCAGGCTGGTCCGAATTTGGTCTGGACGTGTGAATTGTCTATTGGTCCCTCTATTTCATCTCGGCTGACTACTCGGCTGTCTATTGGTGGCAGATTCCCTGCCACCGCCTTTTTGACCCGCGATGACCTCCATCCAACCCTCAAACTCCTCCATCGTTTTCTGACTCAATTCCATCAGACTTTCCATTGCGACTGTCATGTTATGAGGCACCCTGTTTCCGATAAAGTCTCTCTCTCTTACTTTTGACAGCAGCATCACTCCATCAAGACTCGGACATCGCGATAGTTGCACATATAGGCTGTAAGGGTCGCACCCGGCAGGCACCTTTTCGCCATTGAGCGTCATCGTTCTTGTTCCCCGGAGCTCCAATGCCACTTTGTCCAGTGTTCTACCCTGCACCTTGTAATCCGTGCAGGCGAAAGCTGCAGTACACGGAAGACCTCGACGCGAACAGTCGGTTTGCTGCCAGGGTCGCTTTTTTTGGCATTCTATCTTTACGCTTAGTGGCGTAAGGAGGATCGTTCCTGCTGGCATCCCGACAAAACGTAGGTCTTTTGTGGATTCTGATGCCAACACGATCGCCGCTGGCGGTCCAAAGTGGAGGATGATGTTGGCCGAGACCCGATATCCAGGATATGCCTTATTCAGAACAACACCAACTCCTTTATATGCGGCTCCATTTGCTAATTTTAACCCTTGATGAATGTTCTGATTCACCACAATCGGCATACCAGGGACGAACATGAAGACAGCCGGAACAGGGACGGCACTGTCGTCGCCTTGGTTGAGCATGAGAATGGCTTCTTCCTCCGTTGGTGTGCCCCTCCATTTGTGTTCCGACATGAATATCCTCATTTGGGCGTTGTTCTGCTTATGAAATGATATACTGGCCTCCATATTCAGGTTCCAGCGATTTCTGTTAAGCGGCGTGACGACGGTGATGCCCGTTTCCCACGGTATCCTCATACCTTCTCGGTAGCATCTCGCGTTAATAAGGTCTAGGTCAGAACGATCCTGAATTCCCTTCCGAATCCGTGAGAGCAATGCCTGGAACTCTGTGTCGCCTGCCGCCCGGACTTGCTCATCTAGCATAATTACAGTGGAGAATTGCTTCCACAATCTATGCGCCACGTCATGCTGATGTCTTTGCTCTACCCCGAACGACGGGTCGCAGTCCCAGGTAATCTTCTCGCTAGGAAGCAATATAGATCTCTCCTGCACAGGCCGAAACTGATGAAAGTCTCCGCAGAATAATACAATAGGCAAACCTCCGAAATCCAACGTAGAGCCTCTAAGCCTGCATAGTTGTTCGTTTACTGCAAAGAGGGTGCGCGCACCCAGCATGCTGATCTCATCTACAATCAATAAGACTTTGTCCTGCCAAGTCATCCTAGCTGAACCGCTAACGAATCTCTCGTTCGCGTTGGCCATTCGCACGCCGTCAATCTCCCTTGGCATACCTATACGAGACTTCGGATCTATTGTGACGTTGCACGCGGAATGTATGGTGATTCCACCGATTCTAGCGGCCGCAGTTCCTGATGTGGCCGTCACGAGAATCTTGCTCAACATGCCCCTCTCTCTGAACAGTGCAACAAGGGCTTCTATCACGCGAGATTTCCCTGTGCCACCCTCGCCCCCAATAAACTGGGAGTGCTGCTGGCCCTTCTGCGCTCCACTTTCGCCAGGCCATATTTGATCCAGCTGCCTACAGATAAGCAGAAATGCTACTCTCTGTTTCTTATTAAGCGTCAATTCTATCGCCAGTCTGAGGCCGGTCTGCATAAACGACACCGACGACCCAAGGCAAACACGAGCCGAGGGGGCTATGGCCAATGCAGGCGATGCGGGGTCTCCCGATACTGTTTGCACTTCTGGACTTCTCGCGGTGTCGACAAGCCCATCAGCTTGTGAAGAACTTCCGCCCCCTGTATGACAGTTTTGGATGCCCTGTATCATTCTCTCGATCTCCTTGGATGCGCTAGCCTGTTGTGATTTAATAGATCTGACTTGGCTCTGCTTAGGAACTATATTGTCACAGTTCTCAGGGCTTGCCATGTCGGAAGGCACCATGGTTTCCGCGTCCGCCAGTTCGTCACCATTCAGCTCATCGACCGGCGAGAGAGCCCCTTCCTGAAACCGACAAAGATGCCGCATTAGCTCTGCCAATTCCGTCGAGCCGGATGTGATTTGACCTGCCGCCGATGCCGCTCTAATGACATCAATCATGCGCATGGCATTGCCCACATTATCGCCCCGGAATGGTACGCCGCCTAAGGATCCCGTTTCGTTTGCTTCCGCCTCGGCTCCTTCCTCATCAAAATACCCGTCGCCGGATGATGACGCCCATTGTTTGGCATCTCTCTTGGCGTCTTCGGCCGAATGGCGGAGCAACTGAATATTGTCCACAAGGAAAGAAAGCCTTGGCTGCAGCATGACTTGGTTGCTTTTCCAAATGTCATCAATGTCACCAGCACGCTCTGTCAAGAACTTTTCCCATGGCACAAACAATGCCAAATGCTGTACGGCCGCCCTGTTTCGCACCATGTCAGCTTCGCTCTCCGAACAGACTACTCTAGATGCGAGGACACTTTCACCTTTTAAAGCATTTGCCATCTTCTATATCCTTGAAGTCTACGCTCAGATATCCTTCAAGGCACACCATAGCGTGCTTGCCAGGCCGCCTTAATACCTGAGTATACCCTGTAAGTGTTGGGCAATTTTCTGGAAAAGGTATCTCTCCCCAGACAGCCCTCCGTTCATTTTTTCGCCTGATGCTCACGATGGACATGTAATCATAAAGGCATACGTCTTTGAGAAGCTCTCCTCGATTAGCGTAGGCCTCGATATACGATACTCGCTTACCTGTATCCCCTACAAGTACCGTCTCGTCTATTGACTCCTCTGCGATGCCCTCTTCACTGCTGAGGTGCTGTAAATGCTGCCATCGGCGAAAGACATGCCAGCATAGCAGTGACGTGTTGAGGAAGCTGCACGTCGTGCTATGCATGAATTCGGTCGGATAGCCCAATAAGTGGGAGACTACTTCGACTTGTGACAGTGCACGCTCGGTAAACACACGATTGGCTACGCGCATCAGGAACTGCCGAGTTTTGTTTTGCGTCGCATCTTGCGTTATGCGAGTCTCTCTCGCTGCACCGTCGGCTCCTGCACCTTTCTCACCTAGAACGGGTAAAAATTCCGAAGCGGCGGCAACGCGTTTCCATACTGGATCCTCTACCTTGGTCGCATAGTTCGTCACATAGAATACTAAGGCCTTCGTCTTGCACTGAGTGGCGATGAATGATATATCGTGGTTATGTCGCAGCCCGACCGCTATTGCTTTGTTCCATCGATTTACAAGCGGGTGCGTTCTCCGAATTCGTAAAACGCCATCATCCGTGAAAGCCGTTTTCTCGATCAACTTCCAAGGCGCACGAAATCGACAGAGGTTTCTCCTTGCATCTCGACGGGCGAACGAATACTTTACGCAAGTGGGGCTATGTGTATGGATCTGTGTTGCCCCAGCGCAGAAATTGGCTTCCTCGTCGAAATCGGCAGTAAGCTTCGATGTGTTATTGACCAGTTCGGATACGTCAGTCGTAACGCGCCTGTGCGATTGCACGGCTACGAAGGCTTCCTCGTCCAACTCCTTCCACTAGAGTTAGTGCAAAATTTCATCACTGGATTAATACTGACTGCTATTCATACCTCCGAGAAGATGCTGTCTGCGAATAGAGCAATGTCTTCGCCATACCCTTCTTCTTTGTTCTGACCCAACTTATGAAGCAACGACCCAAAGTGCAGATTACCTTCCAACCAGAGAAGGCCGTGGAGGTGAAGCGCCCCTCTTTCATTAGTCTCCACAGCTCCGAAATACTGGCTGATCCGGCCAAAGACAGACTCTTCACCGACCTTGACGTAATGCTCGAAGAAGAGTGAGATCTCCCGATGGAAGAAGATGGCTGAACTCATTGGGTCTGAAACGGCTAGTCTAGCACGCTTATAAGCCACGTCTAGACTCCTAAGAAATTCCTCGGCATCTTTTGCGTCCCGTGTTCGATATGATGCTAACCGAAGCTTGATTGGATTGGTGATGTCATTGGGGTTCAACGTAAACCAGATGGCTGGCATCCCGTACCGTATTATGAGAGATTTGATCTTCCTCCGAAGACTAAGTCTTTGCTCACGAGACATAGGCTGCCGGTGCCCATACACTGAGATGCTTCTTAAAAGTTCTTGAACAGCTTTATCGCTGGTGTTGTTGGATTGCTGCAACTCCTTTTGCGCCGCTTCTAGTCTTGTCGCGGTCAGATCGCCGACCAATCGCTCCAATTGCGAAAAGTTCTTTCTGTTCATGCTCAGCATGCTGATTCGACGATTCCTCGACCTCAGCCCCAAATTAAAGGCCAAGAAGGGGAACACGTGGTGGTTGGCGAAGCGACCGCCATGTCGGCGTAATACAATTTCAGTCCATGCCCTCAAGCTCATGTTTCGAGAACCGATAAGACCTGACGCCGTAGCAACGGGCGCTGTTCTGTCTACGCCTTTCCTAGGACCTGTTTTTCCCATCGAGCCCACCATGGCTTCTTCCGCCAATCTAGGACCGCCGAAACCGTACGGGAACAAGGTGGGAAATGCTTTGGCAAAGAACCAGGTGTCCAAACCGTCGGCAAATTCATCGCCACGAGATATGTGTATGTAAGGCTCTTGCTTCTGCATTCTTGCACGTTTGACACCGACCGATCCCTTGACTCTACTATCGGGAGCTGACTGACTGTTGGTAGCGTCTTCGGTGTCTTTGCGTACTGTACTACAAAAGTACCTAAATTTCTCTGCCTCTGGAATATCGGGTGCACCATCAAGGCCAAACATACCGGCTGCATTGACCTCAAAGAGTGTGTCGCCTCTGCCACTCTCGGCCTGTTCATCATGTTCAGCATGACAACCCTCCTGGCACTCGCCGTGAATGCCCTGTGATAAATCGGAAAATTCTGGCGCATCTTCCGCCGAACGGAGTTGGGCGATAACAACCTCGATATTACCCTCGTGTTCTTCCATATCGGTGCCGCGCTCAGTCGGAGGGACAACCTGCGCGGTCTGGATTTTCTCCCGCGCGGACGGCTCGTTGCGCTCCATTCGCTCATAGATCATGTGCGGAACTCCATCCGAAAAGCTAGTCCAGCTGTTCATCTCAGCCACATCAATCGTTATATCTCGGTAATGGCGGTTGTTTTTCTTCAACCACCTGAGCGCCGCTTCTACCTTTCCCCGACGTACAGACAGCAGTCTAGACAAGTCCGTTGGCTCAGGCCGTTCTCTACCGTGCCACGAAACATGTATGTTCTCCATCAGCTGCACTAGTGGATGGGGTAGGACCTTTGTGGTTAACTCCTCCACATTGTTCGGGAACACTAAAATATGCCCTTTCACATGCCTTGGATACCTCATATCTTGCCTATGACCACTTTCGATGCTGTGCTTCGTGATGAAGCCATAACACGAGTTTAACGATATAAGCTTTTCTTCTACAGGAGTTAGCCCCTTAAGATCGTCAGGGTAAATATGCTCACAACCTAATCGAGTGTGAAGTTGTGCAGCAGGTGATAGCATTCCTCGCTCTAAAAGCCTTGCGCAGCTTTTGCATGAGGTTACACTGTCGGCATTGGGATAACAGATCACGCATAAAGGCATCGGCGATCTACTTCCATCAACGACCAAGGACTTCCAGTCGATAGAGCTGACAATTTCGAGGTCTTCTTCAGCACATTTTCTGTAACAGACTGAACAGGTCTGTATTGGAAGTGTCTTGCTATTATGCATGGCGCTGTAGAACTTCTGAACTGTCTCAACCTTTCTGTCGAGGGGTATTGGCTTGCACCACCCTCTTGTCGACGATAGCTTGCTTTTGTTTTCGTACTCGTTCTCCAGCCATTGCAAAACATCCTTCAGGTCGTCACTTTGATCAGTTTTCGTCCTCTCTCGACGTCCTCCGCTGCGAGGCCGCTTCAACGGCTGGCTCGACTCCTGCGACCGATGTTTTCTCTTGCGCGAGCGGGAACCGGCCTGCGAGCCGTTCAGTTCTGCAGTTCTTTGAATTTGTTCTGGCGCATTAAACATTATTTCTTGCACCCCATAACTTCCCCTGGGAGCTAGAGAGGGACCCAGTGAAGCTGCTCCCCCAAGTGATGTCGCCAGAGGCATTTGGGTGCTTATTTCGTGTCGGCCGATCCCTATTCTGTTGGGGAGATCCGTTGGCTTCTTTCCCCTTCCCCTTCTCCCTGGCCCTTCAGAACCTGTATGTGTTGGTACAAATGGGTTTCTCTCTATAGCGCACCACCTTGCACCGGTTTCCTGAGTTATTGACCACACTATTTCCCTGCCATGGTTTGCGGCCGGCGGAAATCGACCATGACTCAACGTCGAGCTGCCTGCCGAGCCTCTTAACCTCCTCTGACTACTCTCCTTTCTCAGATTAGCCTTTGTTTGCAAGTTACTGCCCTCTCCCTCACAATCCGATATCCCGTTTTGCCTCTCTTCAGGCCCTTCCCAAAACACAAACTCCAATTCTCTGGAACCTGTTTCTTCCTCTCTAGCTGAAACAGATCGTGTAGGGAGCGACCCAGGGCCATTCCTACCCCCTTTAGGCTGAGTCTGGTGGCCGCTCGATTGCCTCGATGCATCGGTATGGTCCCTTTCTCCTTGCCAACCACTCTTTTTCTCCCGACCTTGCGCCAGATCCGACATTCTCACATCCACAAACCGAAATTGACCAGCCATTGGAGGAAGAGGCCTGGAACGTCTAGATTCGCGCATGACCCTCTGAATTGTCATGCGCGAGCTGACATGGCTATCCCCTGGTCCCGCTGGCCTTCCGACTTGCGATTTACTGCCTGGCTTTTCGCCACCAACGGTCGCTATGGGCATCGGCAAGAGAGGTCGAGGAGTTATTGATTCACGCATGGCACTCCCGGTGCGCTGATTCGAACTTTCCTGTGCGACGATTCTTGCTACATTGCCATCCTCTTTCACCCGTCTTGCCGGTAAAAGAGGTCGGGCGACTCTTGATTCGTGCAGGGTTCTCTGAACTTCATCGCGTTGCGTAGCTTTGGCTCGTCCATGGCTGCGCCTAGACTTCAAGTGGTTCGGCCTTATTGCACTACTTGCTTCATTCCGACTTGTGTTCGGCGATGGTAATATGAGTCGGAAGTCATTTGACGCGCAGGGCGGCCGGTGGGTAGTCTCCTGAATCCACACTTCTCCTCGTGTTGCCGCAGTATGTCTATCATCGCTTTTTGAGTCCATTGAGGCCCTGGCCAATACAGTCTTATATTTCCTGTTCGTCATTGCTCTGCATACATTGCAAATGATAGCGACTCGAAATCACTCACTCGGCTGTCTACACCCCACTCAACCAGATATTCTGGTAAAATATATCTCATTACAAACGTCCTTCCCACATTCAATACTGCAACTTGTTTTGTACACAGCGACGGGTGGTCTCGGAATGACCCTTAGCTCCGGCATGCTCACTATCTCATCACCATCAGGGTAGTAAATTTGAGGAGTCAACGGTCAATAGCTATGGCTTCGCCGATAGCCTCTGTCACATGGAATGCAATGCACGATTGCACCGCATGCAACTGCAGCTGTCTTCTCCCCTTCTTCGTAATGGCTGCTTCTCTCCGAGGAAGGCACATGCAAGAGTGGTCAAGTGAGGCGAAGGTGACGTGGATGAAACCGAATTTGGCCCCCAAGCCTATCAGGCCACAACGGCCCTCAAGGTCCTCAAGATTGCAACACAATCAGCAACAGACACCAATATATGGGCATTTAGTCCCTACGCTTAATGAACTACAGTGAGGGGTCACGAACAGATATCGGCATATATCGGCAGATGTCAGGCTACAGACAAATACCGGTTAGCGTCACCGGTACTTACCGCACAATGAAATAAAAATCCATCCTGATTCCCACATCCATCTATCCGCTGTTGTCGCCCATTGACATCTCAGCCAGAATAAGATGATAGCCCTCTAAGATGCCTCGATAACTATACAACATCCACCCTAACCAAGATCACTCCAGTACCAAATCACTTTGCCTTCCAAGTCCATCGCCAATAATGGCTTCGTCATCTCCTTCGGCTCTGTCTACTCTTCGCAGGCCACTTGACACTCAGAGAAATGTAGGCAGCGACATGTCCATGATGGCCCTTGTTCAGACAGGATGTCCCTCGAGGTTTGCCTCCTCTATCGAACACCGTATCAAGGGCCTCAACACGGAGACCATTGCCCGTATCTGCTTGCCCACTCCCCCTTGGCTAATGAACCCAGAATATGCAGTTCTTCAATCCGGCAAAGGAAACCCTGATGAACATATATACGTGAGCCTCAATGTTGCCCTCTACAACCAGCAGCTCGATCCTTCGGACTGGACCGACCAATGGTTCTTCATGGCTGGCCGCGTCCATCCATACGCCCTGACTTGGCAGACTACCCAGCTCGACGGCTTGGAGACTGAGATTGGTACCATTACCGAATACACAATTCCGGCCTTTATTGTTCGAGAATCAAGCTTTCAACCGTAAGAGCCGTAACTTATCCCTTCTGCGACTGAACCCGAAACTAAGCTATCCCTGTAGCATATTGCCTCGCAATCTCACCTCAGTTGATGCATTCCCTTCTATGCCTCCCACCGTCAGTCTCACTGGTCCCGTTATTGGCTCTGGCCAGACCCTACTGCGAGATGAGATCGTCTCGACCCTCGGGGACATACAAATGCGATGTTGCGGCTTTATTCAGCTCTCCTCCTTCATCACACCAGGTGATCCTGCGAAACCGCCCTTCAGAGGCTTCCACCCTTTTCAGGTCTTTATCATATTCCCCATCCACGCCAATCCTTGGTCCACTTTGTGCAGAAAAATGATCGACAGGCAGGATTCACAGTTTCAAACTGGCGCGCCATTCACTTGTACCGGCAAGGTCGTTGGTCTATTGGACCACGCGATGATGACTCGACCACCCGAGCTCGAACGCGATCACGTCTTTATCATCGTGAAGCCGCCCTTCAGAGGCTTCCACCCTTTTCAAGTCTTTATCATATTCCCCATCCACGCCAATCCTTGGTCCACTTTGTGCAGAAAAATGATCGACAAGCAGGATTCACAGTTTCAAACTGGCGCGCCATTCACCTGTACCGGCAAGGTGGTTGGTCTGTTGGACCACGCGATAATGACTCGACCACCCGACCTCGAACGCGATCACGTCTTTATCATCGTTCCGGACACCTGGACATTTCTTGACAGAAATTCCGCCTCCGCTTCATCATCTGCGCCTCCGCCGTTGACTCCCACAAAGACCTCTGCTTCTGCACCAGCATCATTTTCGCAAGTTGCCGCAGGGTTCACAACCACCTTCAAGCAACAGAATGGCAGCTCCAACGCACTGCCAAGCCCGGGTGCATCACCAAAAACTGTTCGAGTTGTCGCAGCCGGGATCAAGCGCCCTCGCCAAGTCCCGTCCAATCCACCGGAGGAAGGCAGTCCTATCAAACAACCTCGACTTTCTTCTCAATCTGCATCAAATGTCTCGTCCACCACTTCTTCCACTGTACAGCACGACTATTCTGACCCTCAATCCGCAATATTGAAGGATCGCCCCCCTACCAAAACTGATACTGCCTTATTTATAACAAGTACAACCAGCCTCGCTTCACCAACTCTTAGCAACATCATAGCAACGCCCACCGAGGCTGCCAATCGTCCTCACCGCTCAAGACAGCCCAGCAAAAAGGTCCAAGAAAGCAACGTTGGCTAAGGGAAGTACCGCACTTCAGAATGGTTTTTTTTCTCTTGGTGGTTAGCCAAACAATGAATCTCACTTAGAATCTGATATCCTCATACCCTACCCGTCATCTTGTGCATAACTTTTATGCTCTTTCCAGCCTCGCTTTTGATGCTCCTTACTGCAGTACCTTGCCATTTGACACCCTCCGCATTTCTTGCTCTGTTGTGTGCTCCCGCACCATTTACAAAATAATACTTCCGTAGCGGTGATAAACCCCGAGCCCATCACGTTGCCTCCAAGCTCAGACATGGTACCGGAAATTTCTCGTCGAGCGGCAAATTCGCAGGCTCCCTTACTGCACTGGGCTCACCCACACCCCCATAATGGGGTCAGACTTGTGATGAAGCCAAGACATGGGCGTCTGTAGAATCTCCTTCGTAGCCTCCCCGCATATGCCACAAGTCGGACCAGATGCGTCTTAATGTTGCTGTTTCGTGTCGTTTCAATATCGGTTTCAATGTCGCCAAAAACTGTTTCATATAATCCGGGTTAACATAAGCTGTGGCAGCATTAAAAATAAGCCGACTTGGCCATCGTGAGCAAATGACAGTTCCCCATTTGTTGGTCGCGCTTCAGCACCCCCGCACTTGTAACATCTGATTATCATGCATGCGGACGTCTAGACCCAGGCGGGATTAGCCTGTATTCAGCCCATGCAACGCCACGTGGTCACGAAGCCACCTGCCTATATGTGCACTTGCAAGGCTCATTTCCCACCCCAAAATCTCTCTTTCTTGCAGACTTCGTTCCTCAAGGCTTTGATGCGCGAACCGCGACACGGTTCGCCTTCTCCTGTATTGAAAAGCGAAGCTTTTCTTTACACTCCGACCCCCCTGCACGCTTGCACGTGATCCAATTTTGCAAGAAAAAATAGTTCTTATCACGTGTTTTTAAGGCCTCTGATTGGCCACAATATTGCCTTTTGATTGGCTATCTTTAACCCCTTCTGATTGGATGTTCTGAATCCCTTCTGATTGGCTAAGCTATGAGGTCAACTTTCACTTTCACATGACATCGTGTTTTTGACGCGTACACCTCAACGTCCGTCACCTGATGGAATCTAAATGTTGCTCTGCCTGCGCCCACACACGCATACTCTCTTGCTTCCTTAAGAATGCCTCGGCTGATCCGAGTAGTAAGGTCTTTGCTACCTGTATTCCTTGCCGCGATAAGGCCAAGAAGAGGAGGGCTTTGCAGACGCCACTTCCTAATAGGCCGTCTAAAAGACGCGTGGAACCATCGACAACGACCCAGGCTATCGAACTGTCAAGACAACCACTCCTGAGTCGGCTCCAGCCTAGACTCATTCATCCCGCCCAGTCTCAACCTATCCTACCAATCCAGCGTCTTATCCAGCCTCAGCCTCGAAACCCCCAACCTATTCCACCAGTCCAGCATCATGCCCAGGCGGAAGGACCCATTCCACCGGTTCAGTCTCGAGCCCGGCGTCAGCAAACCTTTCAACCACTCGAGCCTCGAGCCCCTCAACGTATTCTAGCTGTCCAGCGTCAGGTCCAGCGTCGACCTATTCCGTCAGTCCTGCCTCGAGTCCAGCCTCAAATCCGGCGTCAACAACCCCCTCCACCACTCCAGCGTCGACCTCTTCTACCAGCCCAGCCCCAACCCTTCCTGCCCCTACAGCATCCGGTCCTGCCAATACAGCATCAAGTCCTACCTAAACCCCTTCAACCACTCCAACGTCAAGCCCTGCCTCGAGTCAGTCAGCCTATCCAACCAGCCCAACCCCAAGTCCAGCCTCGACCCATTCTGCCAATCCAGCCTCAAGTCACTGGCTTCCTCCCGGCTGAACAATGGGGATATATACAGAGGTTTAATACGGCGATGGGGGAGGTGAAGATGGACACATGCCTCCGCTGTAAGGAGCGGTGGTTTGCGATGGATCTTAAAGGGCTGGTCTGCCATGCCTGCTTCTTACGAGATAAGCGAGACCAAAGCCCTTTTTTAATGTCTGCCGAGAACAACATGGACCCGGGAGAGCTTCCAGCCTACCTACCAGAGCTCACACAGGTCGAGGAGATGATCATCGCCCGGTCTCACGTGCAGATGATGGTCCATCGCTACCGTGGCCACCAATACCACTACACGGGGCATTGCGTGAGTTTCATGCAGAACACGGTCAAGACGGTTGACGTGCTACCTAACCTACCATCGGAACTAGACGTTGTGGTTTTACGGCCCTCGGATAGAGTGATGCAGGACGATCCACGATATCAACGCCAGTTCCGGTCGGATTTCCGTGTCCGGAAAGGGCGTGTGATTACTTGGTTACGGTTCTTAAAAGAGCATCACCCTGATTATCGATATATCACGATATCCCAGGACAGAATCCACGCTCTCCCGGTCGACGACGATGTGTCCTCCTCCTTCACATCTATCCTCGACCGTGATCCAGCTGAGGAGGGCCAGGGTCAACCCGTGTCGGACGAGCTTCCGCCTCCAAACTCTCAATCCATGGTCCCGAATCTAAATATCACCACAACAGAGATGGATAGGATTATGCAAGACATCACCGGCCGAAAGCCCCCGCCTCCCTGTCTCCCGGCGCCATCGATTCGCAAGACTCCGATCGATGAAGCGTCTGGAAAGGACCGTATCTTTGCAATGGCCTTCCCTACATTGTATCCAACTGGCCGTGCCGATTTCAACACCCCTCGACTACGCAAGGTAGACCTCAACGACTACGCCCGGCATCTGATGTGTTTCCACGACGGGAGATTTGGCCAGCACCCACGCTGGCGGTTCTTAGTCTTTAACATCCTGATGCGTCGGAAGGCCAACAGCTCTGCTCGCTTTTATGTCTCGAAAGCGTCCGGTCTAAAGGACTTGAGTCGTGACGAGCTTGCGGAGGCCCTGATAGCGGACGAGGGCCTCCTACCGTACATTGTACGTCAGGGTTCGCATCTGACCGGCACGCGGCCATTCTGGAACAATAAGAGCAATACCTTGCAGGCTCTGGCCCGCTTCCTCTCGCCCAGTATGTCGCCAGTTTTTGTAACCCTTAGTGCGGCTGATATGCAATGGCAGGACTTGCACCGGCACTTCCCTGGCTTTGCGAACCTGGCAACGGCTGATGACCGCACACGGCGGACTTTTGTTTGGGATGGGGTTCAGAAGAACCCGCACATCGTCGCTCACTACTTGGCGATTCGTCTACGGACCTTTACGGAGCACGTTCTACGCCCGCTGCTTGGCTTCACGGACTCCTGGGACCGGTTTGAGTGGCAGGCGCGGGGTTCTGGCCACTCCCACGCCCTCTTTTGGATTCCGACTGCCCCGCCTCTCGATCAAGAGACGGAGGAAGCCCGCGTTAAATTCGCCAAGTACTGGGGCTTAGTCATCACGGCCTGGAATCCAGACCAGCTGCGGTTACCTGACGCCCGGAATCCCGCTTCTCTCGCCGCGGCAGATGTCACCAATACCGCTGATCAGTTTGCGGCTTTCCTCAACCGCCTCCAGATGCACTCGGCCTGTCGAGCACCTTACTGTCTACGGGCAAAGAAGGGTGGAGATCAACCCACCTGCCGCTTCTTCTTCCCTCGACCACTGTTTACGGATCCAGTCGTGACAAAGGAGATCAATCACAAGTCGTGGCTGTTCTCGCCGGCCCGGAACCAAGGGACCTTGAACCAGTGTGCACCGGCAATTACGATGGGCTGGATGGCCAATACCGATATCCAGCCGCCCACGACCTTACGTGCGGTATTGTCGTATATAGGCAAGTACGTGTCGAAGCCTGAGAAGTCTTCTACATCTTATACTGAATTACAAGCTCAAGTCCTTCCATATGTTAATGACCGGGCGCCTCTGCTATCATTTGTGTCCAAGATGCTTAACAAACTAATTGGAGAGCGTGACTGGTCGGCACAAGAGGTATCGCACATTCTCTTACAGCTCCCGGTTCAGAATTCCTCGCGGACGGTCGTGGGTCTCGATTGTCACCCGGAAGAAGTTCAACGCGACCTGATTGTCCTTGAGTCGGGAGAGGTGGCGGCCCAACGCTCTCCGCTGCGGAGGTATCAAACCCGGCTAATAGATACGAAGAATGGAAATGCCGCCCTCCCGGACCTGTCGCTCTTCGACTGTTTACGGCACTGGGATTGGCTAACCTGGAGGACTCGACCGCGAGCCCGTCCGCGAGTGATCAACTATTACCCGCGGTACCCGAATGACCCCGAGTCTCCTACCTATACGGACTACTGCCGAGTGAGGCTCATGCTCCATCACCCGTTTGTGGATTACGCGGACCTCTTTACGGTTGACGGCCAGCATTACGAGTCCTATAACGAGGCTTTTCAGGCCTGTCGCCGCTCGCATGCTCACCCGCAGGACTTTTATACGGACCCAGAACCGGACCCGGAGGCATCGGACAGTGAGAGTGATGAGGATCCGGAAGAGCAGGCAGAGGGCGACCACCCTCTAGCGGACTTTGAAGCTTTTGCTCGCCGGAGGCCGCAGGAAGACTTCACCCGTATCGACCTGTTGGATAGCCTAGGCGTCCGCGAAATGGACCGCGACTACGATTGGTCCTTGCACGTTGGCCGGTACGATATATCCCCTGACATCTGGGACCAGGTCAAGGCCGAAAATCCGATAGCGCAAGCAGTTTTGATGGACTCCTCACCAGATCCTTTAAATGTAGAACAGAGGAAGTTGTACGACACTGTGGTGAGTCAATATTCTGAAGAGCTTACTTTGAATGCTCCGCTCCCCCGTCAGCTCCTTTTAAATGTGGACGGTGTTGCCGGGTCCGGGAAGACCTTTACGCTTCTGAAAATTTGTGCGCGGATTCAAGAGCTTGCTGTCGAGGCCGGGAAGCAGAACCCGGTCTTTCGAGCGGCTCCTACAGGTATTGCGGCATTCAATATCGTTGGCAAGACCCTTCACAGTCTCTTGCGTCTCCCAGTTAAGGGGAAGAAGTCGGATTTGTCAGCTGCTACTTTACAGTCCTTGCAGGCCCTGTTTCAAGACTGCCGGTTCCTGATCATTGACGAGAAGTCGATGATCGATATTCAGACACTGTCTTTGATCGACGACAGGTTGCGGGCCATTCTACCTGCCAGTTCCCACCTGCCTTTTAGCGGTGTAAATGTGCTATTGTGTGGGGACTTCTTCCAGCTACCACCGGTCGGAGGGCAGCCTCTCTACTCATTAAAGCATTCCCACGTCCACGCGATCAAAGGCCACCAGCTTTATCGAGCATTCGATCGTACGATTCGTCTAATCCAGGTGATGCGGCAGCAAGGGGAGGACGATATCTCGACTAGGTTCCGGCTTGCTTTAAGCGAGTTACGAGTATCCGAGTTGTCTAGAGAGAGCTGGCAACTCTTATGCTCACGCACCGCGAACCAGCTCTCTCCCACAGAGGTTGTGGCTTTTGATTCTGCCCTACGCCTCTATTTTACAACCGAGGAGGTTAGACTAACTAACGCTGACAAGTTGGCAGGTACGAACAGGCCCGTGAAGAAGATTGCAGCCCGTCACAGAGGCCGGAATGCTGCTAAGGCGACCGAGGACGAGGCAGACAACCTGAGCCCTGAGATCTCTCTCTGTATTGGCGCTCGGGTTATGCTGACGACGAATTTGTGGACTGAGGTAGGTCTCGTCAATGGATCGATGGGTTCTGTCCATGATATTGCCTGGGATTCTGGGCAAGACCCATCACTATCAATGCCTTCTGTGTTACTTATCAAGTTTGATGACTATGCTGGGCCTGAGTTTCCATCCTGCCCTCGGGGTGTCGTGCCTGTTTTCCCTGTGACCCGTCAGTTTGACTTCAAGAGTGCTGTCTGTTCTCGGACCCAGTTTCCTTTACGGTTGGCGTATGCAATCACGGTCCATAAAAGCCAGGGGTTGACGCTTCAGAAGGCGGTTTTAAATGTGAACTGTCGAGAACATTGTTTGGGTCTTTCTTATGTCGCGGTGTCACGGGTTAAGCGATTAGACGGTGTATTGTTTGAGGGACCTTTCGATTTTGAAGTATTTAAGCCCGTAGATTCGGTACTTTCCCGGGACCGAGAGTTAGACTATATCTTTAGGAATGGACAATTAATATGACCTATGCTCGAACGAAGTGAGGACCGGGGGTTTGGGGGCTGGGCCCCATGAAGTTCAGACCAAAAAAAATTAAATAAAAATTAAATAAAAATAAAAATAAAAATAAAAATAAAAAAGGAAAACAAGTCAGGAAAGAAAGCTTCGCTTTACCCCCCGCGCATGTCCCATCCGCGGCCCCTCGTATTTGAAGCGAAGCTTCTTTTACAACCCGACCCCCCTGCGTGCGTGCGTGCGTGCCTGCCCGCGGTCACGTGAGCCAATTCTATAACTATTCGAGACGGGCTCGATTTCGATCACGTGTTTTTGAGGCTTCTGATTGGATCATAATGCACGCGACCGCACATGACCTGGCGATGGACCTTAAACCTACGCGTCTCCATCCTACGCGTCTCCGCACTTCGACACTCCTTGAAGTCCTTGCCTCTCTCAATGGACTCGAAATACTGTTCTTCGTGCCTGCAAAAGCATGTCCTCTCTTCCTTCCTTAAAGATACCTCTTCTGACTTGGGTAGTAAGATTTTCAGCACCTGCATTCCTTGCCGCACCAAGAATTCGAAGAAAAGGAAGGCCTTGCAGCCAGCATGTCCTGATGTCCCGCCTAAGAGACGTGGTCGTCCTAAGCTATCAGTCCTCCCTACATCGCGACCAACACGACCCCTCCTCATCCCTCGCCCACTAGAATCCGCTCTTCCTCCTCTACGAGAATCGCCGACCAGACCCTCACCTTCCGCAGCCCAACCTCGGAACCCCCAAGTCGTACCACCGGGCCAGCATACTGCTCATTCTCACGCCGCGGGCGGCTTCCTTCCCACCGAGCAATGGGGCTATATACAGAGTTTCAACGCCGCCATGGATCAGATCAAGATGGAGACCTGTGCCCGGTGCAAGGAACGGTGGTTTGCGATGGACCTCAAGGATGGGGTCTGTCACGCCTGCTTCCTACGAGACAAGGGCAACAAAACACCCTTCCTCATGTCCGCGGAGAACGAAATGGACCCAGGAGAGCTTCCGACCCATCTGCCAGAGCTGACACAGGTGGAGGAGATGATCATTGCCCGGTGCCATATACAGATGGTGGTATATCGTTATCGCGGTCACCAGTACCACTATTCAGGACATTGTGTGAGTTTCATGCAGAACATTGCCAAGACAGTTAACACACTGCCAAACCTGCCTTCCGAGTTAGATATCGTGGTCTTGCGGCCGTCGAATCAAGTCATGGAGAATGACCAACGGTATCAACGCCAGTTTCGGTCTAGCTTTCGAGTCCGGAAAGGTCGCATTGTGGCCTGGCTGCAGTATCTCAAGGTAAACCACCCTGACTACCAACGCGTCACTATTTCTCTTAACAGATTAGACACTCTCCCAGTTGACGACGACGTTTCCTTATCGTTTGTGTCCATTATCAACAATCCCTCGAATGCAGAAGGGCAGGCCCAGCCTGTTTCGACCGACAATGCGCCCACGACTTCCCAGTCCATGGTCCCAAACCTCAATATTACGGCCACTGAGGTCGACCTCATCTTACGGGAGATTTCGGGGCTAGGGCAGATACCGCCACATGTCCCAGCACCAGAGGTCCGTTCTACCCCCATTGATGAGGCGGCTGGAAGTGAGAGGATCTTCGCCATGGCTTTCCCCACACTGTACCCTACTGGCAGGGCCGATTTCAACACCCCCCGTATTCGACAGGTGAGTAGCCTTCCCCGGTACCTTAGGCATGGCTAATTAAGACAGGTTACTTTAAACGATTACGCTCAGCATATGATGCGTTATCAAGATGGACGATTCGGACGCCATCCTCGCTGGCGTTTCCTTGTGTTCAATATTATTATGCGCCGCAGAGCAAATGGCTCGGCCCGGTTTTACGTCTCTAAGGCTTTTGATCTCAAGGAACTTACCCGTGAGGAGCTGACCGCGGCGTTGCTTACGGACGACGGTCTATTACCCCAGATTATACGCCAAGGCTCCTCGCTTCCCGGGACCCGTCCGTTCTGGAGGAACAAGAGCTGCAGCCTGCAGGCCCAGGCTCGCTTTCTCTCCTCCGAGACATCCCCAGTGTTTCTCACCTTGAGCGCGGCCGACATCCAGTGGCAGGATCTCCACCGTCACTT
>AZNH01000147.1:681-39680 GCA_000814955.1 Metarhizium guizhouense ARSEF 977
TTTATATACTTAATTAAAATTAATTACTCTTATAAATAATATAATTATTTATAAGTCTCTACTTTTATATTACTCCTTAAAACACTTATTAATATTAGACTTAATAGTTAATAACTATAATTATAACTAGTACTTAAAAAGGTAAGAAGCTTAATATAAGTAAGTTACTTATTATAACTTTTAGGGATTAAAGCTAATAAGCTTAAAAGAGTAATATTAAAAAAGTTATAATTATAAAAGAAGTTAATAAGAAAAGGAATATATTATTAAAGGCTAGGGATATTAAAGAAATTAAAAGACTAAATAAGGTAATAAAAAATATAAGAAAAAAAAAAAAAATAAAGGGGAAAATTAAGAAGGATATTATAGAGCTAATTAATAAAAAGTAGCTTTATGTTATAATTTTCCCCCTTATTATAAAGGGAAATTATTAAGTTATTAAAATTATTTATAATTATTATTATTATTAAAAATTATATTTATAATAAATATATTATTATAATATTATATTTAAATATAATTATAATTAAAAAAAAAATTTTTTATTAAAAATTAAAAATAAATTTTAAAAATATAAATTAAAAAAAATTATTAAAAAATTTTATAAAAATTAATTTTAAATTTTAATTAAATTTTAATTATAAAATTATTATTAATTATAAAAAAGAATTTTTAAATTTATAAAAACTTAAAAATTTAAAAATAAATAAAGTTATTATTTTATATTTAATTAGTTATTAACTTATTATAAGGCTAAAAATATTATGTTCTTAAGTACTCTACTATTATAAAAACCCTCTTAATAGTACTCTAGTGAAAAATTAGCCTGTGTGGAACGCCCTGGAGTCGGATCTAATAAGATTTGCACTAGACCTTATTTTTACGATCTTAGTAATAATAAAGTGAGTAGAGAGGAATTTCAATGAGTAATAATCGGGGCACTTATCTAAACACTCATTTATATTATATGTATTTTGCTCTAGTATCTAAGCCACCCCCCGGTTATAACGCAGAAGAACCATACAGCAATATAGTCAATAGAACAATAAAATTAGAAGCTTTTGATTAATTAGAAGACCTTTACTCCAATAGTCGCCTCCTTCAAGTTTCACACAGCTTGTGCAAACATCATTCTCTCACTGTCCCTGTCGAACACTGTATATACCGCCGTCATGAAGGGGTAGCCCATGACGTTGACAGCATTATCCTGGCCAGCTGAGGCGATGGCGAGCGCGCAACCGCCACTTTGTGAAGTCTTTGAAATCTCTTTCGAAATAACAGTTCTGGCCAGCGGCACGCTAAGCATAGTCTTTCCTTGGTTAAACCCAAAGATTAAGCTGTTATCGCCCGATGCCAGCTGGCAGTTCACCAGTCCCAAGCCGTCCTTCTCCGAGAACGTGGTGTCTAGGGCTCTGGCTAGGTTCTCCATGGAACCACTGGGTATCACAATAAAGGGAGAGTCAGTGTTCACCGCGGTGAATCCTTCGCTTCGGCCCAGTCCTAGATCTATAGACGTTGATTGACGGTTTTGCGGGCGACCATTGCGCTGCCCACCACGCGCACCACTCATGGATAGTTGAACAGAGCTCAGTCGGACGACGAAGCCGGAAATCTTTCCAGAGTTGTCTCGCTCCATGGGGACTGTCTGGAGCTGGCCCGCAAACTTGGTGTTGTCGATTCCTCCAAAGACAACAGACCCATTGGCGAAGGCTGCACGAACACCCGTTAGTTACAAACACTTGATGACCGGTGCTACATCTACATATGCAGCATGAATGTTGGTTGGGGGCAATGCAGGGATTCACTCACGTGTAGGGTTGAGCCAAACGCTAAACAAGTTTGCATTGATCAAGCCCGCGTCCTTCATCTTCTGAGGCAAGTTCGCATATTTGGCGCTGTCGACCGTCTGCTCGGCGTCAACGGGCCCGACGCCGAAAATGGGATATTGGACCGAATTTTGCGATACGCTCCCATTGACTGCCAAGCCAACCTGCGCGGCCTTAATCTTGGCATCTCCCACGCTCACAGACGTGCTGATGTATGGCCCGTTGTATGCGTCGCCATTTTGAAACACAGCCGCAAACCCCGAATTCGCCACCCTCCTGACGTCGCTGTCTTTGGAGGGTTCGTAGTCTCCCAGGGCAACATTTGATCCTTGGCACTGCTGCTTAGCGAGTCTGCACACCACGCTGCCCGCTCTGGGGATAATCAGATCTGAGGAACTAGTGTCCAAGACGCCCGTGATGACTTGGGATGGGGTGCCGAAACCCATGGAAATCAGTGGCTGGAACGGTATTCCCATCTCGCGGTTTTCAGAGTGAAGAACGTCGACAACCACTACTTTTGTTTCTGGCTTTGGAGTTGGCTGTATCACTGAGTTTGGAGTTGAGCTTGTAGTTGAGGTTGTAGTGGATGTCGTAGTTGAACTTGTTGTTGAAGTCGTAGTTGATTTCGATTCAGAGATAGGCTCTGGCTCTAAAGTCAGTGTTGTAATTGGCTTTAGGGTAAAAACTGGCTCCGGCGTCAGAGTTTGCGTTGTGGTTGACTTGAGAGATGATTCTGGCTCTGGCTCTAGAGTCAGGGTTGTAATTGGCTTTAGGGTAAAAACCGGCTCCGGCGTCAGAGTTTGAGTTGTGGTTGACTTGAAAGGTGATTCTGGCTCTGGCTCTGGTAGGAAAGTTGGTTTCGGCTGGGGTTTTGAGATTGTAGTTGGCCTAAAGGTGAATACTGGCTCCGGCTCCGGCTCCGGCTTGGGCAGTAAAGTTGGCTCTGGTAATGTTGGTTCTGGATTCGGCGTGGATGACTGTCCAGGATATGGCTGATTTGGAAATGATTCCTCAGGAAGCGGTTTCACGGGAAATGGCTCCGCGGGGGCCGGTTTCGTTGGGGGTTTTTCCTCTTGGGGTGTTTCCACGAGAAACGGGTTCACAGAAAACGGATCCGCAGGAGGCGGCCTATTTGAGGGCCGTTCATCTGGACGTGTCTCTACGGGAATAGGCTGTAGTTGAAATGGCTCTGGTTGAAACGGCTCTGGTCGAAATGGCTGATTTGGAGACGATTGATCTGGCCGTGGGCCCGACTGACTTGGGGGCGACTGATCAGGAATAAATGACCCAGGAAATGACGGCCCAGCAGGCGACTGGTCAGGGGATGACGGCCCGGAAAACGATGACGGCCCAGGAGAAAATGACCCAGGAGACAGCTGCTCTGGGAAAGGCTCATCATACTGTCTTGGACCTAGCTCCAGCCTGAGAGCCGAGTCTAGATTTGGAATCGTCCTTGGACCTGGACGTATAGTTGCAGATGCCACATATTGGGCGAAGAGGATGGGGGTAATTGACTGATAGCGCATTGTATCGGTTGGCACTTGGGTTTACCTGCAAGTCCAAGGTTCAGAGCATTGAGTCTTGTCGCAAGTGCAGCGTTTATATAATAAGTTTTAACCTTCGATTCCATCAGAGTATATACACTCATCTATCGCTTATCCGGCGAGGCCACGAGTCAGCGCAACAACGCGCCGAAGCTAGCGACAACGGAGCCGTTACCCCAACCTCAGCTCACATTCTTCCGCATGGACTTCTCGAAAAGTTTTCAACAAGGTAAATTGTATATGTACGAAAGATAAAACAAGATCCCTGTCGCCGAATGTTTCTTCAAAGGAAGATTGAGAGACCCACGCGGGGTACGGCGATAGGTGGGAAATGGAACGGCAGATAGATTTTCGGAACATGCCTACCCCGGTTAGACTTTGTGAACGGGTGTTTCGTTTGAGGACTGACTCGTGATGCTCGAGCGCTGTGGTCATTGTGACATCCCTCGCTCAAAGACGAGATACCGTTCAAATGGCGATGGGAGTGCCTGATGGGGATGGAATGTAGTTCCGAAATTCCGTCAAGTCCTTTTAAGTTCTGAGGTCCGTATTTCGGTGGTTCGCTAGGTGGTGTTGATCATAGCGTAGTCCGTCTGGTGGCTTATACCAAGACAACACTCGGTAACCCGAAACCCGCAGCATCATGTCAGTTGACAAAACCTCTCATATACCTCAATACTACGGAATTGCTCATTTCTAGTCCCCAACGACCTCTCATCCCCGTGACTATTCAGACCTCGGGACACATTTTGTTTACCCGGAACATTTGCAAAGCCGGAGTGCCAAGATTAACTGAAACATGAACACGAACGGTCAGATCTAACGGTATTATAAGTGCTTGGCAGGGAGCTATGGGCTCTTCCACAAGATTGCCAATCACATTGGCCTCGGTGCGTGGATTGTTACCACATTCAGCAATTACTATTGCCATTCGGCCCGGCCGACCGTTGGAAATTGAAGAGAGTAGCTCCCCACCACACGCCGTCTCAGGTTTCTAGAACCGTGTCCGTGCGTGTTATGCTTCACACAACCTACCCCGTGGATAGGGCTGCAGAGAGTAAAATCGTGATTAGACCTGATGAACTGGTTGGACTGCTCATGTCTGACCCCACCTATCAACCTTTTCCAAGCACCATCTACACGTGGTGTGGAGTTCATCTTCCAAGATTTGGCTTGTTGAATGCCCTTCCAGGCTGGTTTCTAGATGGTCTGCACATAATGTGGGTGTACGTCACCCGGTAGTTGTGACTTTAGTAAATAAGGTACTCTTTACGTCATTAGGCAGTTTCAACTTGTTTGGACAATCGTCACCATCTTGCGATGTCGGCAGTGCCGTTCCCATGGCGTTGTTGTTGGGCGCACGAAGCAGGGAATCTGTATTCTCATTCTAGGGTAGGTATCCTATCTTGTGCAATTCAGAAAGAATCTTTGTATCAAAGAGGAGAGGACAATTTAGCTAAGATTTGTAGCAATCTTTTTCTCATCCGGATACGTGTTGTTACAATCTGGGTTTATCTAAGCTGGAGGCCGGGTTAACCATGTAGGCGACCCCGTGGCGGACCAAAACACTTAGGGAAAAATAGTCAGCACAGCGTGCATCGGTAAGAGAATCAACAAGAGGTTTACCCGAACTTGATAATTGTGACTTACGAAACGAGTGCAAGCTATACAGAATTTCTCTCTAGATAGCATACTAGTCCTCGTCTTTTAACACCATCATGTCGACGATTCGAAGTTCACTTTTTTGCTTTTGACTTGATCATTGGTCAATATCTATAACGTATCACTGACTTAACTAATCAGGTCTTATTTTTTATTCCAACATAAAGCCTGAACTTATATATCACTTGGGAGCCGAGTATTTACCCATGTCTCAAGAACATGTGCAGAAAGCATACGCATGAAGGCCTGCATCCTGCGGCTGATATTGAAGACGTGTATATTTATTAACTAATCATCTGTTGGCTGTCTGAAACAAAATTATAGCCAACGGCGAATACCATTCGACATAAATTCACGCACAACATTCCAACTCTCCTCAAGTTGAGGAAGAATCGTTGATTAATCGAAACTCAGTGACATCACCGATTGTTTGTTTTCTTTTACCTTCACCAACAGGACTTGTCAGAATTGGGGCCTATAATACTTGGCGATTGACGCACCGTGTTTTTATCACAAAGTTTATTTGAGTTGAAAGTCTGTCCCGCACTTTTTTTTGACAAGGCCAGTGTTATTCTCAAGACGATCCGGTACTTGATTGACCGAAATGCCGATAAGCACCTGACTTTAGCTCCTTCCCTTTAATGAAACCCTCTTGGCATCATACCAGCTCTTGCTATTGGGAGTGGATTCACCAGCGTTGCAATCGTTTCGACAAACCAGCACCTAGCTTTGGTTGGAATTCTATTATTCCGTCACTGGACGTTGACAAGAATCATTGCCTCGCCTTTCCCGTTCTACATGCTTCAATTCAATGTAACAAGCCGATTGCTATCCCGTCACCAGAATTACATTGTCAAACAATATGAGGGGTCCCTAACCTTCCACCAACTAGTCTTGTGAGTCTTCGCATTTATCCTCCGCGCCTAGCATGGAATGTGAATTCCCTCCCATGATCCAGCCTCTAATCTTATCTGATAGCGTCGACTTAGCTAGTCGAGCTGCTCTGGTTTGCGTGCGTTACATTGAGCCATTCTTGATGCAGGCCATTATATATGCCCTTCACGTCCTGCATCTTTTTTGCCAGCATGCTTTTTGCTGCTGCATTATCCAATTTTTCTATCATGTCTGCAATTGACTTCCCGCTAAAGTAATTATTTTTTCGGTTGTAGAGTGCGCGATGCCGTACTTGGTCTTGCGTTTCGTGTCCCTGAACCCGGAACACCTGTTCGAGGATGTCAATGTCTCCCCCGAAACCAAACAGGTCGCGGGATTCCTCGTGAGTAAAAAGGTAATAGAACTCGTGGAAGCCGGCCCATGCAATTGCGCTTAAACACAGACTGCACGGCTCGTGAGTTGCGAGGAATATCGTATCGTTGCCTGGGTTCGGCCGGCAAGCTCGGTTGGGAAATGTAACGGTGAAGTATTGCTGAATACAATTCAGTTCCCCGTGCAGCAGTGGCGAGACGGTCCCGTTGTTCGTGGATACGGTGAGCGGCTGGAGGTTGGAGCGAGAGAGGATGGCCGCCCCGAAAAGCGGGTTGCCCAGCAAAATGGCTTCATGTGTTATGGGTACTATAGACGTCTGGATAACTTGAAGAAGGGTGAGGAGAAGATGGACTGGGTCTGGCATTATGACAGGGAAAGAAAGTTAACATCTATACCTAGACTGACTCGGTACGGCAAATACAACTAAACAGATCTTGCACCGCAACGAGGTGGACGTTCAAAGCAGCTATATGATTATTGAAATGAGGTATTAAATCCCCATGCCTTGACATGTTGGGTATGATCGGGTGGTACAAATAAATACCCCGGTCAGGGGCGTCAGTTGCGGTGAAATGTAGTACAGCGCTGTCCGAAAAGGCATTTAGGGGGGCAACTGACGAATTTGAATGTGACAAAAAGATGACTAGCCAATTATACCAAGTAAGCCCTGCCATCGACTCATGCCCCAACCATTAAGGGGATTGTCTTGGTCCGGCTTTGGTCAATCACGAGACCCCCTGTATCACAGAGTCGATTGACGCTTTGACATCAGGGAGACCAACGCCCAGGAGGTGGTTACATTTGCCCGGCTAGTGCCCGTGTAAACTCTAGGTTTTTACAGTGGGAAGTCGAAGTATTTGCTCTAATTAGCAATCTCCAGCCCTTTCCAACTCCAATAACCCTGTCCCTAGTTAGAACCAGACCACCCTTACCTCATGATGCCCTCTTACAAGGTCGGTGTTGGGAACACAAATCCGCGGCTGTGTTGCCTCGGAAATCCACGACTCTCGGCTCTTCCAGCTCGCCACAGACATACTCTCTCTAAACCCCGAGTACTACGGAGTACACGGCTAGGCATATCCGTCGCCGTCGTCTCCTCTCTAGCCTACTGTCTCAAAGAGTCGACCCATACATATTTAATGCACCAGCCAGGCTGCCGGATGCCTGTCAGAGCCATGGCCAAGATTCAGACACAAGTATGCTAGAATCCGAGCTCACCTTTCTCATACCACTTCTTAAGCGGGCACACAAGTGCTATTGGATCTGTGAATCCAGGCGGTGGATTCCAACGCAAACGAATCTTTGGCTATCTGTTCCGGCCGCGCGCAAAATCTGGGAACTAGAGCTCAGTCTCACATCTAGCCTACTTGGTAGGGATCGTCGCAATTCCCACGCTTGGGGCTACACGAGGCTGGTGGTGGCGCAGCTTGAAAGCCACGAGCTGGGTGGGGAGGATTTGGCTGAAGACGAATTCGCATACACGGACAAGATGATTCGTGGCGACCTGCCAAACTATTCGCTTGGCATAATCGAAGCCAAGTCATCTTAAGACTTGTGGAGGAGCAAGGCTTTACTGATGAGACACGAGCGGCTTTGCTAGTAAAAGAGCTTCTTGATTTTTGATATCGCAAACCACTAACAGCGGGAGTAAAAAGACAATAGCACCAGCTTCGACTGTCGCCAAGAGGGTTACCTGTCGGAGACACGAAGTAGCCGAGGTTGAGAATCTTCTAGACGACTATGCAAACGTTGAGTTGGTTTATGAGGCTGTACGAGAGTACACACTCGCGTTAGAACATCTAGAGCACCGTAAACCGCGCAGTGGTAGGGAGCGGACTCGTTTGTTGGCTTGGGTAGTTACGTTGCAAGATCTCGATCATATGCGCGCAGGGAGGTGGAAGGATATGGAGAGGCCGTCCGCGCGCCAAGTTACTATAAAAGCAATAGTTGAGAGATTTCAGACTCAATCACTTTAATGAAGCACAAAGAATGAGCCGGTCAATTAAACTATTTGAGAAGACTAAAGCTAAACGCCGGTCCTGAAAAGCATCATGTCAGAGTAGTTATCGGAACCACCAAGCATGGGGCAAAATAATGCAGTAATAGCGTCGCTTGGCAGATTATCCCCGATATCCAGCTTATAAGCGCGCCCTCTTGCCTTTCTTCTCTCTGTGTGGCCTGACACCTTGCCGGTATCGGAGATGCTTCACTCCAGAAGAAAGGGGTCTCAGTAAAGGAATCAATAGCTATTCTGACATAGTCGGGGGATTCTGGCGGGGCACCTTGGCTGAACTTCTTGAATATGCTCCATTACTCTGTAGAAAAGCAATCTATTGGGCCTGGTGTAGCAGAGGGACTAGGAGCTGGCTGTGTTGCGCTCGCCCTGGCCGTTATTGGAAGATGTAGTCGGGTGACATGCTTGATCAAGTAGGTTGTACAGCCTTGCTTGGTCATGTTTTTTCGACCTCTGCCGGGCTGTGTCCCTGGATCCCAACCGCCCCAACCGGCGATATCGACGAGGGACACCGATTGCGCTTTTGCAAGGGGGTAACGGCGATACGAGACTATCGATAGATTGCTATATATCGATGCAACTATAGTACGTACACCGGACACTGTGAAAATAACACGCGAGAACTATCAAACGAGTCTTTATCAATGCGGAAAAAGATGTGGAGTAACTAGCTGACACATTTTATACGCACTTAATTCAGTTATCTGTATCGTACGTGATGGATTTAAGTTTTGTTCTACCCCTGCGTTTCCATCTTCTCCCGCAGCGATTCCGCCAGGCGCCGAGTATCCTGCGAGAATCGCTCATCCGAGCTAAAGAATGACAGCTGTTCCTTGAAAAGGTTCCATTTATCCATGCTCCATATTTGGCGCATTCCATCTCCCACTGCAGTACTCCTGCATTGGTTGTATACCCACTGACGAGGCTGGTCTGGCTCAAGCCATTGCGCTGCGGCAATGAGATCAGCTTCGATTCTGTTTGGCCCACCTTTGGGGCGCTTATCCAGGTCAGGATATGCGTGATGGGTAGGCAGAATGTATTCCAGGGCGCTAGCAATGCTGCAGTCGATCAAATCGAGAGACGTGAGTCGTGAGATGAAGCCCTGAAGATTCTTCCAGCGTAGTTGGAACTCGCTCCCCGGCGTTTCGACTTCGGAAAATGGGTAGGCGAGTTCTACATGAAGTGAATATCACCAGTTAGTAATAAAGACCAAGTGGATTACGAGAAACAGCATGTCGTACCCTCAGCTTCACGCTGGAACTTTTGCGCCAAGTACTCGACTGATGGGGTGCCAAATGGCCATAGGGCGAGCTTTCTGTCAAAAGAGGGCTCATTTGATTCTTCGTCATAGCTGAGATCTGGTACTTCGTGCTTTGGCATTGCCTTTAGGGCCTGGAAAAGCCCGACGAGGGCGTCCTGCACAGGGTGGCCCGGGGGATATGCCGAGCAAACCCTGGCTATAGCTCCGACAATCATGGAGATTTGCCGGGATGCATTTGGCCCTACAAGGTATATGCTGTCCTTTTCTTCATCCGTAAGGCTGAATGGAGGTTCGCGCTGCTTGAGCTCGTTGTATCTCCTGTTAGTTTCTCCAACCACCCAGTCGTCAGTTCTCGCCGCGGCCTGCACCGGGCTTGCCTGCTGTGTAAGAAGAGAATTGATAATTTGCTTATAGGATAGATCCTCGGCGTTGTCGTCCTCGTCAAAAAGGCGGGGGTCGAGAGTGGCAACATTATCGGCAGCCATTCTGATTCCTTCTGCCTCGCGAGCTGGTGTCGATGCTACGTTGTCAGGTCGCCCGTCGTCGGCGGTAAGAAAGAGATGAAGAGAAATGGTCGATCGGCCAAAATGGTTCAATTTGTGCTGTTGAAATTGTGTGCAATCTGTTGGCAATGACTTGAGTCTTTGTAAAGTTTGTATGGGGTAAAAGAAATGCCGCAGGACAAAATTTGCTGGTCGGTGCGATCCGCCTTGACTGGCGACTTAAGCTGTCAATGTGATGCTAGGAATGCAAGTATCAAAAATGGTCAACGTGTACAATTCCCCAATGATGACGAGTAAATACCGTGCTGCCCACGAATAGGAGTTCGCTCCGCATGGGCCGACAGATTTTTTCTCGATGCAGGTGAAATGTCCGAGACTCCCCAGATCGTGGATGATTTCTTTGTTGCTGGTTTGCTTCGCCTCTCCAATAGTACCTGATACCCTCGCTATCGATGCGTCACGAAGGTTGCGCTTCGTGTTATGGAGGCGGAGTCGTCCCGTATTAACACTGGCAAAACAAGACAAGACGTCTTGCCCGAGCTCAGCTGAGACCAGGATTGTGCTATATCGAATGGGGCAATAGGAATCGTACAAACTAGATCGATGTTCAAAAGGAGAAATAACGGTGATTTATTGCTCGGACGAAGGCCGAAATCTGCATGAGGGACCACTCCGGTAAGGCCGAACCCATATATAGCAGGCGAGCAAGTTTGCCAGACACCGATTCGATCGGTGGATCTTGCCCTACGACGTATCGAACTTTATCCCATAACGCCTATAGTTGCAATGCCTCCTGTATAATACGATTCTATCGATTCTTAAATGCCGATGTGGAGCAGGCACATCACTACTGCCGGGCGTATTATTGTAAGATGCAAAAGATAAGACATGTTGAGAAGCAGACCTTTGTAAGTCAAATAGGTTTTCAACGTATATTTAAACACTCGTATTCCGGACAGTCCTGACAGCTTGCCATAACCTGCATCATCATCGTTCTTCTTACTGACATCGATATACTCAACACAATGAAGTTTCTTGCCGCTCTTTTGGCTGCCGCAGCCCTGGATGCTCCTGTTCTCGCCGGCCCTGTCGCCCGGGCTGATGTACGTTGTGGTCTTGCGATTATTGATTCCTAGATGCATTCCAGTCAAAGCTGACACACGTATCTTTAGACGGTTATTTGCGAGCCTCACCAGGACACTGAGACTGGCAAAATCAAGAAATTTACAGTTGACGTCGGCGTAGCCGAGGATCAAGCCAAGAAGGCTGGTCTTACGACTGGCAAAAGCGGTGATCCGCACAGATACATGAACGGGGATAATATCAATTTTGGTATTCATAACTGCGACAAGGAAGGGGCCATTCTTTGGGAGTATCCCATTTACTGGGTTGGCAAGAAAGCAGAGTGGAAGAAGGATGAGAAAACCGACAGGCAGCCTGGGGGCCCTACTCCCCTCCGTGTGGTGTATGCGAACAACAATGGAAACATCGTGTACTGCGGTGTTATGACTCATGCCGTTGTTAAGAGCAACAATCAGGGAGAGAAGTTCTTCCTGAAGTGCACCTGATTTCAGGTTCAGAAGAGACATGACTAGGATCCGCTGCAAGCGAGACATGCCTGGTTTATAAGACTCTGGTAGTGCTATCGCTCTTCAATTATCAATGTCTCTTATTATTCTCTAAAGTAACAAGTTCCGAGCCGTTCAGTGAATGAATAGAGAGTGCTTCTGCAGAAGCTTGTAGGCCGGTTGCGGGAATTGCTCAGATAATGGTTATGGTGCCTGAAATCTCCCGACAAGAACAATCTAGAAGTAATGTCAGACTTGGCGGTCTTTCGTGTAGTGCAATGTGCCCGGCCATCTGACAAGCCAGAGTACACCAATCCCAAGCCTTCTGTAATCTTACTCAGGATGAGGCTATTGGCTAGGCTAACCACGGGCTTTAAAACACATACCATTAAATTCCACACAGGGTCGTATATCCAACTGCCTATACGAGGGTAGATGCTAATACAGGCTGTATGTGCGCTCCAGGGATAGGATGTCATCTTCGTCAGCCCCGTTGGCGTGAAAGTGTAGCCTTTTCCGGCTTCCTGTTGTAATTTTATCCGAATTATGGGTTGTAGTGCCCAAGAAATCGAGCAGCAAGACAAAGACGGACATTTTCAAGGATTCGGGCCAACTACTGGTTGCGTCCTCTCTACTTGTCACAGTTTTGTCGTTTATAGCGAACAAGTCCATCCCTTTAGAGCAGTTAAGGCCGCAATGGTGCATCTTTCCATGATCGAGGCCAATAGGCATTTTATGCTGATCGACATTTATTATCATCACTTAAAAACGACGGGAACAAAAGTATCAAAAATTTAATCACAAGGATATGCCACGGTGACATTTACACTTTGATGGCATGGTAGGGTTAGGGTTTTGTTAAGATGTACTCGTTGACATATCAACGCTGCATTGCGGTTTATTTGTCGGCTGACAAGGTGGAGCGCAATTTGAGGCTACATGTAGTTTTGGTGGATGAATCTGTCAAAGGGGCATCGAATGTCAAATTACTGTCAAAGGCAATGGTCGTCTGTCATTAATTCATGACGTGGCCGACACACGATTGGTCATCTGGATCCATTTTGATTCGGGGACGGAACAACACTCCAAGCCGCCGCACTGTCCGAACGGCATCTCTGCACAACATTGAACCCCAGACGTCTCGACTCCTCCCGCTTGCCACTAACCCGGTTGGCTACAGAATGACAAGCGCAAAGAGGGGGCGCCGAAGACGACATCCAGACAAAGGGGGCGATCCGAAGCCAAGCCAGCCGAGGCATGGTCTCATGTGGAGAAGTTTCGACTCCAGTCCTGTCCTTCTCGATGGACCGGAGCTGGGCCAACTGTGTGTGCGGGCGAGGCTAGCATCATGGTCTGCCAGCTCGGATTCTGAATAAAGACCAATTCGCCTCGCAGCCAAACGCCCCCTTCTGTGCAACCACACGCGTGTAACCAGCTAAGCATCATCACGGTCCACAATGTCGTACAGCTCCGAGGCTCAGGTCGACGAGGTATGCTCCCGTCGCTCTCCTTGCCATCATGCCCACCATCTAACGTGTTGCACAGGCCTTCAACGCCGTCTCCAATACCTTCAAGTCCAACGCCACCAAACCACTCGAATGGCGCGTCAGGCAACTCCGCAAGACGTGGTGGATGCTCGAGGACAACCGTGAGCGCATCGTGACGGCCCTCAACCAAGATCTCAACAAGCACCGTCAAGAAACCCTCCCCGTCGACGTCGCCGGCATCCAGAACGCCTGCCTCGAAGCCCTCGCCCACATCAAAGAATGGACCAAGGACGAGAAGCCCCGACGAACCGACCCCTTCAACTTGTTTGGCGGAGCGCGCATCCGCAAGGAACCCAAGGGCGTAACCCTCATCATTTCAGCCTGGAACTACCCCTTCATGGAGCTCTTTGAGCCCATGCTCTCCGCCATTGCCGCCGGTTGCACCACTATCCTCAAGCCCAGCGAGTTGGCGCCCGCGTCCGAGAGGCTGATTGCCGAGATTGTGCCCAAGTACCTCGACCAGAGCGCCATTCGAGTCGTCACCGCAGGGCCGAAGCAAATGAATTATCTGCTGGAGCGCAAGTGGGATCACATCTTCTTCACCGGCTCCACCGCCGTGGGCAAGATCATTTATGCCAAGGCCGCGCCGAATTTGACGACGGTGACGCTGGAGTTGGGCGGCCGGGGACCGGCCATTGTGACGCCTTCAGCAGATATCGACTTGGCCGCCAAGAGAATTGCAAATGCAAAATTCATGAATGCCGGACAGGTATGGTGTGGCCGTCCAAGACGTGATAAGGAGCATATTGCTAATAGTGTGTAGATCTGCGTCGGCGTCAACCATGTCTTTGTCGATCCGTCCATCAAGCAAAAGTTCATCGCCGCCCTGAGCAAGTACTTTGACGAGTACCGCTCTGGCCAGTCCCGGCAGCCAGCCTATGCCACGCGCATCGTCAACGAGCGCCACTACAAGCGTCTCGACAACCTTCTCGAAAAGACACAGGGCAAAATCGTCTACGGCGGCGACCGCAACCCCGAGACGCGCTTCTTCGCACCCACCATTGTCGACGGCGTCACCACCGACGACTCACTCCTCTCTGAGGAGCTCTTTGGCCCCATCCTGCCCATCCTGGACGCTACCCTCGAGCAGGCCATCAATTACACTGTCCAGCATGACCACCCCCTCGCCCTGTATGGCTTCACCTCCTCACAAGCCGACAAGGACAAGATCCTGCGTCTGACAAACTCGGGCGGCGTGTGCTTCAACGACGCCATCCTGCACATGCTCGTCAAGGATGCTCCCTTTGGCGGTGTCGGTGCGTCTGGCATGGGCGCGTACCATGGTCCCTTTGGCTTCAAGGAGTTTACGCACTTGCGAACCGTGGTCAATGTCCCCGCGTGGATGGAGTTGCTTCTCAAGGTCCGATACGCGCCCTATACCGACAAGAAGGCCGCTGCCATGGTGCGATCTACGGGCGCTAAGACCAGTGTGCCGTTTGACAGGAACGGCAACGACGTGACTAGCCTGGCGGGATTGTTGACAAAGTCTGCCATCGCCGTGCTGTTCTTTGCGCTGTTGAAGTGGAAGGGCTGGTCCGTGACGGATTTGATTGCGAGCGTCAAGGGGAAATAGGCTAGTGATGCATCCGTATGCATAGGTGGCATTGGGACACTGAGGGGGACAAAGAGGGACTAAAGTGAATGGAATATGGGATGGGGATGTATTAATATGCTCTTGACACTGGCTGATCTTGCTTGAAAACTGCACTCTCAATACTATAAACACCTTTCAGCTAGTAAACTGTACGTGAATATACCATGTCACCAACCTGAAATTGTGCTCTCGAATCCACGACACCGGAGGAGGAGCCGTCTGTACCAAGGCGTGGCGTGTTTGGCCATCCCGACTGCAATAACCGAGTTCAACACTGCACGGCTGGGCCAGAGACGTCGTGGGACCTTTGAATCGATAACTGCGGAGGTTGGACAAAGCAAATCTGAGCAAGTCAAGCTCTTCCAAGTCTCGCCAAGTCGTTGAGCTGCAGAGAGTCGAGAAAAAGGCAAATAATTGGAAAGAATTGCCATTAAACCTTCGTGCCGCCCTGATCTGCCCACGACCCTTCCCAAGCCTTGTCTCGCATATAGGGTTATGCTAACAGTGAGCATTGAGGGGTGCAATAGAATGGAGTTTAATTTGTCTCTCACGGATGGAAAATTGCATTGCCTACAGAGTAGTACTTGGAGCAGACACTTGATCCGAGTTCAAGGGCATCACCACGAATCAGGGCAAGCTCAAGGTGAATTCCAAGAGGGGCACTGAAATGTGATAGTTTCGGCTTGTTGAGTGAAGTGATTGATATCAGATTCTTTAATTGATAGTGGTTTTCAACTTCATGTTCCTCTTTGCCTGTGTCCTACTCGACACCTCCACGTAGGCTCCAGGACACATTATATTCCAATTACAGATATTGACCAAGAGCCAAGTACTATCGACTCCCAGACACTTCTAGACGATTGTGGCATTCAAATAGCAGTTTCCATGGACGCCGTCTATGCAGTCATCGCTCAAGACAGTTGCCATTTTTTTTTACCACGAAGTGAGGAGGTAAGCCTGCAAAGTTCTTGGCGAGCAAACCATGATGAAGAGAATAATCGCACCAAGTGTCATGAATTTAGAAATATCGCCAACTCTATGAGCCTCACTATTGCCAGTTTCCCAAGGATGTGCGAGTATTGAGGGACCAGAGATAAGGGCCAGCAGAAAGGGACGTGCTGGACGTCTACGTTCCACCTGGTCCAGGGCGTTCTCGAGATAAACGCTAGAGCGACGAGGTGTGACGATCTTGTCAAAATTCTCTGAAAATAGCGGCTAATTCACAACCCGGCTCTCAGTGTTACGCCAACATTGGGTACACCTTGGCCAGCCGTGGAATCGTGACCATCATTGGGAACCGCCGACTAGCCCCTAATTTTGTGTATCCAGGAGGGCCGGAAGACATGCAGAAGGCGAGGGAGTGAATTCACACTAAATTTTCTTCTCCTGAGTATGGAAGCGGCTGCCCTCGTAGGGTCATTCTCTTTGGCCCCTCGTCTGGCGCCGCACACATTGCCATGAACCTGTATGCCGCTGGTAAGCCTAAACATGCCTATCAATACTGCTATCTGACTATACTTATTCCATGTAGGAGACCCGTGCAGAGTGGGAGAGACTCTTCATCTCCACCTGTAGCTGGTGTCAAGGACTTAGATCCTCCGTTCTAGTACGATGGGCGAAAACCAGCTCACCAGGAAGTCATCCGGCACTACTACGGTGATGACGCCGAAGAGATTTGGGGACCCAAATCAGTTATGGGATTGTTTCAACGGCTTCCAAGCGACTGTCCAGTTCTGTGAGTCGTCCTTTGGCAAAAGTCGACTGTGATTGTGAGTTCGAGTGGCGAGACAAGCAAGACGGCTGACCACTCTGATGCATCGTCTTGGGGGCTCAAGAAAACTGCCTGTATATCTGGGCGCCGCAGAATGGGAAGTGTGAGTGTCTCACCTCGCTCCGACTTTGCTGCTTTACTCGCCCACCTTTCTAGTCCGGAGACATCTGACGGCGAGCAACGATGCATGGTCCTTAAATCAATGGCTCAATGTGTAAGAGATGCCCTATTCGAGTTAAGCGCGTGTTATGAGAGCGCAAACGCGTGGTATTATTTGGACCAAACTAGTGGGCATAGTATTACTATAGACTTTCTTGGAACAACTCAGATTTTAGAGTACATGGACTGGGCAGTATCAACGTCTGCGCCATATAAGTAAGGTGAGCTGACAAACTGCATGCGACATCTGCACCTGAGTGCAGGACCTGTGAAATTGATGTCAAGATTTCACCGGGTATTGTCCAAAGTTTCGTTCAATAGCCTGTTTGAAGTACTCGTCCACGGTAACAGGGGGGCTGCGTAATTGTACCTCAGCGTTACTACAGATATAGACGCATATATGTCCGGGATACAATGCAACTTACTACTTCTTTCGGGGGCCCTGTACAATAAAGCCACGACGGGCTTGGTTAAAGTAGGCGATTGAGTACCGCGGCGGCGAGTAACCAAGTTCCTTGGCACGTACACGGTGAAAGTTGGACTTGAGACGGTCATCGGACCACGCCACTGTCAGAATGAGGTAACGGTGAGTTGGCTGCTGGTCGACCTTTTTGTGTTGAGGAGGAGAATCACGAGGCTAGGGCTTCTTCGTACTTAGCATGTCGCCAATGTTGACCACAATCGGCCCTGTGTGAGCCGGTATGGGTGTGAACGAGTCGCCCACGTCGAAACCAGTGTGTGACTCTCGGCCGGTGCAGATCTCCAGACCATCTTGCTTGTCTCGCTGGAACAGCAGCGTGAGACATCCTATGTCTGTGTGCGCACCGACCCTCCAGGTGCCCGAGGCGTTGTCCGTCGCCGGATAATGGAGGAGTCGCAACTGGCTGATGCAGTCTGGCTGAGTGGGATCGTTGGCCGCCACCAGGTAGTCTTCGTCGAAACCTAGAGCTGATGAAAAGCAGGCCACTCCATTGTGCGGCTTGGTGTCAGCGGTATATCGCGACGGTTTAGCTCGTGAGAAACGATGAGGATTTCTTTGTTGTGGCAAGCGTGATATGCCGACGTACAGACTTGGTCAGAAATGGAGGCGCACTTGGCCATGAATCGCGCCGTGGTTCCGCGAAAGTTGGGCACATCCTGATCGCTAGGCCACTGTGAACCGCGCATCAACCACAGAGACTCTTTCTGGTCGTAGGCGCCTGTACTGGGCCGCAGCTGAGCCTGTAGATTTATGTGTCTTGTTACCATCAGCGGGCCTTGATCAGCTGTTGCTGGCGACTCACTTTGTACTCCCAGTCGTTGTTGGTCCGGGGATCATGACGGACTTTATCCTTGACTTTGGCCGGTAGACTGAAGAAATTCTGTGCAACTTGGAGTTGAGCCTCAATCTCCTCTATAGTGATGCCATGGTCGACCAGGGTGAAAAATCCAGTCACCTCGGCAGCTTCGAGAAGCTGCTTCGTGATCTCTTCTTTTCGGCGGCCAAAGCCTACAAGGGTGCAAGTATGTTGACACAGCTGGACTTAGCAGGGATATACGTACTCTTGAGAGAAATTACGGGGATGTGTTTTTGGGCCATGCTTGTAGGAACCCTGATTTTCCAAGGCAAAGATGCTTTTACTATGATGGTGAAACGCATATGATGGGGTAGACGTCTTCGGCTTTGGCAGCTCGGATGCTAAACTTTAAGTGAAACCAACATTGAAGAGAGGGGACTTGAGGCGTTGGGGCGTTTCTGTAAACTATGAGTACTCGACCCGTCAGTGACTAAGTGGGTGAGCCACTTACATGTGTGGTTTTAAGTATTCGACCTGGTCTTGTATCAACCCTAACCCCAATACATGGCATTTGAACTTGGACTCAAATAGCTACTACGATACGGGACAGCCTAGAAAGCTTAATAAAACATAAATGCTAGGATAGTTGAAAATAAAGTTGACATAATTGTCTATTACTATAATTTATATTAACAGCTAAATAATAATTTATAAAATGTTGCGACGTTTTTTATTGCCCCAGTGCTAGTTTGGTTGCCGTTGAGCGATCGACGTTGAAGGGATCGAACCAGACTTCAATGTTTTTTGATGACCCCTCGCTGTCGAGTCTGCACCAGACAGCTTATCGGCGCAATCCGATCAGGACGGGAAAAAATGTGGCCACATGCAACTATTGGCTCCTCAATATGCCAGTCTACTCCGTCTATACGTACACATGTAATGTTGAATCCTCCATCAATGTTCCTCCGACGACTCCTCGTCTTGGGATTAAATCAGACACGCCTCCAAGATCAACACGGCCTTCATCCCATCCCTCGTTGCCCGACACCGGCGAGTCGAAATCCAGAGCGCGAGCATCATGAAGGTCATCATTGTCGGCGCAGGCATCGCCGGGCTCTCACTAGCCATTTCCCTCACAAGACACAACCACCAAGTCGTACTGGTAGAGTCAGCACCGCAGCTGGCAGAACTAGGCGCCGGCGTACAATTGACTCCGCAAGCCATCAAGTATCTATTCAAATGGGGCCTCAAGGGCGACTTGCTGGCCGAGTCCATCGTCCCCGACTGCATGTACATTCGGCACTACCAAGACAGCCGTCTCCTCGGCACCATACCCGTCGACCAAATGGCCGCGCGGTACGGCGCGCCCTACATTGTCGTCCACCGCGCCGTATTGCATTCCATCCTGCACAAGCACGCGGCAAACGGCGGAGCAGAAATCAGGACAGACGCCCGAGTTGTCACGTACGATTTTGCAGCCGGCGCAGTCGAGCTCCATACGGGGGAGAGGCTCGAGGCAGACATTGTTGTTGCCGCTGACGGTACGTTTTTGAACTTGTTCGCCGTCTCGGCCTGTGGGAACGTTGCTTTGACGCAAGGAAAAAAGGCATCAACTCGTTTGCGCGGCAGCAGCTGCTGGGCGCTTCGGATCCCGGCAGTCGTCCGACGGGATGGGCTGCGTTTAGAATGTCTGCGGAAATGGGTAGAGTTCGAGACGACCCTTTGCTTGCGCACGTCACGGGCTTGGAGTCTGGGAGCTCAAACTTTTGGATCGCACCGCATAAGTCGTGCATGACGTATCTTGTCAAAGGGGGAACCGTGCTCAACATTGTCTTGTCCCATAGGGATGATGTCGACACAAGAGGATTCTCTCTGGAGCAATACAAGAAAACTGTTGACGAGCAGTTCCAAGGCTTTGACACACCGTACGTCTTTGCCAAATTTCCCGCTTCATCTTGTCCTTACACCTTCTAATTTTGTGGGGGGGCTAGTGTTCGCAGATTGTTCGACTTGTCCGGTCCAGAGATGAGCAACTATCCCGTCTATGAGGTTCCGCCGCTTCCAAAATGGGTGCATTCGTCGGGCCGCTTCACCTTGATAGGAGACGCAGCTCACGCCATGACATTTTATATGTCCATGGGCGTCAGTCTCGCCGTGGAAGACGCGACTGCCCTTGCTACGGCGTTGAATTTCGTCGAGGCCAAGGCCAACTCTAAGGCGCACGGGTCGGCTGCAACACTGGCAAGTTGTGCAGGCAAGGAGATTCTGAGAAAGGTAATGCATGGGTTTCAAAGGGTTCGTATGAGACGGGTATTGGCTGTGCAAAGGGCTAGCCTGTATGCCGGCGATACGCTTCACATGGAGGACGGTGACAAGAGGGTGGCGCTATATGAAGCGTTGCGACAATCGGACAAGGCCTTTTTGCAACCGCCCATGGACCCAAACCAGATCGTCGAGCATACTATTCAAATTGTTCCTGGTGGGTCGGAGCGTTGTGGTCTGGGGGGTATATCTGACAAAGCCACGCGCGATTGGTGCTACGATTTTGATGCAGATGGCGATGTCTTGTCGGCTATTGAGATGGTGGATATTTGATGTATGAGAACAAATGGACTAACTTACAGAAGACGACGTATTTCACCACCGGGCTCTGTGGATAGTATTACACTCTCCCACACCGGTTCTCAGTTTGTTGTGCTCTAAAAACAGACACTAGATGCATATGGGCAATTTTGGAGGCCACTCTTCTATGCTTACAGATACCGCGGTTCAAGGAAATTTCTTGAAGGAATCGTGCGTTTTATCTAGTCATCATGGTCACATGTACCGGAGAGGGCGTATGATGCCGTTACAAATCGTGATTTCTAACATTGACATCTAAACTCAAGATTTCATTATACCAACCCTTGGTTTTGTTCCTCTGATCCTAATTTACATCATAGATCCATATCCTCTACAAAACTACCCTAAAGCAAGGTACTAGCATGCTCTATCTCTTGCACCAATTCCCATTGCAATGCACAGTTAGCGATTTCATACCCTCAGGACGTGCACCACCATCAAACGACTCAAAATTCAGTCGTACCAGGCCTCTCTCCAAGAATTCTATTCCAACATCCCTTACTCTATGATGCCCGCAAACGTACTCTTCAGGGATGCAAGTACACCTCTTTGGTTCCGTCAAGCCCACCAAGTCCCTCCCCGTCGCCTCGATCCGCATCTTGGCCTCGGAAAGGCATGCAAAAAGCCCGCTATCCAACAGGCCGTCTCTCTGTTGCAATCTTCGCAGCAGAGCTATGGCCCTCGTGCGCGTCGCATACTCCCGGCACGCCGATGCAACCATGTACAATATTCCCAGTGGTGAAGGGGCAAAGTGAAAGACGGCGGCAGGTACTCGTTCTCTAGGGGTTTTTGGCCTAGTTTCAAATACTTGCTCCGCAATATCGACAATGCGTCTGAGCTTGGGGATGAACTTGTCCCAATATAGCTCGTTGGCAATGGCCTTGCCTTGGAAACACACTTGCAAGCCGAGTAATCCCATTTGCAGCATCAGCCACGGCTTCGACTGCCCGTCTCCATGGCCACCCTCTTGCCGGGCCTGAAGGAGCTTGGCCTTGCAAGCCGACAATCTGCGCAGCCAGGCCTGGCGAATATCTCGAAACGGCTGCCAGTTTCCGTTTGTAGAGCCAAGTGCCTGTGCGCGCAGCGCCTCAAGATGAGCGATTTGCAATGCCTGGTACTCGTGGTATGCCTCTGTGATGTTCGTGAAGGGCGTTTTCGGCGACATGATGGCAGGACTACTCTGTGCCGGTTTTGGAGGGTTTGAAGTAGGACACGCCCATGAATACTGGACAAACAGATTGTCCAGCAGAGAAATAAGAGACCTGACGGAAAGTACGTTGCTGCGGAGCGACTGCTGCCCTCGCTTTGCTCTTTCGCGAAAATCCCATTTTGCGAATAATTGAAGGCCATGACGGGCAAAGAACTCGACTTGGTTGAAGTTCCCTCGCAGACTGGCGAAGCCCAAAAGGAGCACCGTGGCCATCAAAATGAGCGATTGCTCTTCAAAACTGGGGTCCGTCTTTTGGGTCGCCTGGACAAGGTGGCCAATGGCTTTGGTGTACTGCTTGAACCCTACGTCGTCGTGGTGATGCGTCGAGCCGTCAGCGGTCCATGTCCTTTGTGTCATTTGCGCGGAAGCGAGGGCGAGGGCGGAATGCCAGATGGCGGGATGTAGTTGACAGGCTTGCGGGACATCGACGGACCAAAACGTGCTCTCGAATCCAGCAGAAACTTGACCGGCAGTCTCGGTGCAAAACACATGGAACAAGTGCTTCTCTTGTGGCGTTGCCTGCGCATGGATTGGCGTCATGCCGTTCGTGGGTTGCCGATGGAATGCGGCCGCGGACGTGGACGATGAATATCGGTCGTATCCCTCGCATCGACGACGGGCGGATGTGCAGCGTGCGCAGGATGGTCGATTCTCGTCGCATTTGATGCGACGGGAACTGGGGATGGATTGTTACCACCATGATAACACGTACCATGTCATGGAAGACCTGGGAGCAGCACGTACCGACAAGTCAGGCAGCCTGTTCTCACCTTGGGCGCCCATCGACGCCGACGCTGCGCATCTAGTTGCTTACCTGGCATTGTCCAGTTGTTCGCCGGCAATATGTTATTGTTGTTTTATCTTGTTGCCATGTGGGCTGCTTGTCCTGCTTGGAAATATGACGACAGGCTGTCACAGCCGAGATTGAACAGAAGGGAAACGGCCTTCGCGAGTCCTGCTTATTTTTCTTTCAATGTTGTGTGTGTAACAAAGTTGGGTTTCTGCCTGCTGACGAGTCCATTCTGGGAAATAATTCCGACACTCACCGATGTACTCGGTAGTACAAAACGCCATGTCTTTCATTGGCGACTGCATCAGTGGAACTCAGCCTATTCCGAGGTGACATTCAGAGTATTCCATGTCAAGTGATGCGTAGTTGGCCAGGTAACGACGGTTCGGTGCGATGAATAGGATCGACTGCATTCTATGCTGTAGTCCGAATTGATGGCGACATGGATTAAGTCGTTGCCCGCTATAATATGTGCGTGCCTCCATCAGCGGCTGTCCATCAAGACTGACGGTCGTAGATGTAGCATCGGGAATCAAAGGCGGAAGAGACTGGTATGATGATACCCCTGCGCATGTAAGCTACGCATTGTCATCCGTGCAGTTTGTTCATCCTATCCTGATTATGGGGGAGCTTTATAACTAGAGTCGTATACTAGTTTACGACCAAAGTACGGGTTCACCTGATGCCTCTACAGTATATTGGGCCGGGTTTCTGCTGACACTCACGATGGCCTGCAAGGCTAGACTTTGACTCATGACATGATCGATTTGACATTACAATCATGAAGTAATAGATTCACACCCTGATACAGAAATGAAGCCTCTGCATTCGCAATATAGTCCAGGGAAAACCCCGATGAAAGGGGAGAAAAACCTGTACCAAGGCGTCGTGGAAATCCGCCACCCACCACCTCCATTTAGCCAGATTCAGCCAATCCGCCGGCCCCCGAGGAGGATCCCATCTCATATTGAAGTGAATTAATGGCGCTGCATGCACCTTACGGAGCGGGCAGAGCCACCTAAAGCATGACAGGCGGAGGGGTGGATCGGCGACATCGGGTGCCCATGGCAAGATGGGCCGCTGTGCGATATTAATAATATTACGACCAAGCGTGAAGCAAGAGACTTACGTATATAGGACGCAAAGATGACCGGGATTGACCCTGATTGACTTGAACGATCTATATTTACCTTTGTCAGAAGGGAAATTACTTTACGAGGGCTTCATAAGCCCACTTACCGATCAAGCTGGCGACACTCATCAAGAACAAAAATAGCTGGATTCGAGCAATGTTCTTTATGGTAGATCTCAGCCTGCATTATGTGAGACTAACACTCCGCTTTGGAGGGGCGAAATGACTTACTGCTGGTCGCGGGATGGACTGCGCTTCGTCGTAGTCGTATAGAACGTCGTCGTATTGAGCGACGGCGCCTACAGCGGCCGTTGCAAGGGCAAGCAAGTTTGCGAAGAGCATTGTTTCAGCTATGTAGCTCAAGATGTATCAGATAGCGCGAGAAATTTTAAGATGGCGTGATAGATTAGAGTGAATAGTATTGGATAAGAATTGAGAGAAAAATATCACTAATTCTACGAGATTAGGTAGACATTTATACATTTTCGTCTCCTACTTGTAAGTGCGTAGTACTCCATTATTGAGGCGGATATATAAGGAAACATGTTACTAGATACCACGTAGTAACTTTTAGTAACCGGAGTAGTCTAGAAGTTGCCGTGTAGGTTAAATGCATGCAAGTCTAAAATGAACCAATAAAGTACTAGAAACTATAAAAATAGGTTAATAAATTAACTTTCAAGTTTTTGGTAGTAACCCAAAATTAGCTCTCACAGTCAAAGGCAAATCGCTCCGCGCATCGCCAGATGGCAATCGACCCGGATTACCTTGCTGGCATGCGTCTGCCAGGATATGACGTCGCTTCCCCTAATTCTTATGTAACAAGACAAGTCAGGACAAGCCAAGAATTAAAAAAGGTCTTGGCAGTCTGTCCAAGTGCGAATTCTGGACTTTGTTTTGGTATGCATTCAAACTTTGTTGTTTGCCGAGTGCGAATGAATGGAAGCGGACGGGTCTCCTGCCTTTTAGCTCAAACGTCATTTCATCTCAAATCTCCGATCAATATAAAGACAATTTTAAGACAGGTGGGGACTTGGCCAGAGTTATTAGCCCTCCAATAACCTTTTGCTCCAGATTTACGCCGACTTGTAAACAAGGTTATGGATGAGTCGTAGACTCGTAGGTGTAAATCCGGCAGATTACCAGATCCGGCGCATCACCCGAAATCCCTTATACAACTGCACTGAAGTGTTAATTCTGCCCAGGTTTTGCCGTCCTGAAAGTATTAGTCTGCATAACAGTGGGACAAAAATGGTACTCATCACTTCAATCCAATCGCTCTATTGTAGAAGTCGTTAACGGATGACGTCAAGACTATCCCACTACGTGCCGCGTTCCACGTTTAGTTTTAAAACGTAACTTAATATGTGTGGAACCTAAATAAGAAGCTCACCGTGAGGAACGGGATGAAGTAATATGGAGACTAAAGTTCACCGTACAAGACGGCAGAACGTTTGACGTATACTACTGGGTTAGGGCTACATATGCATGCCAAGATGCCCGAGGCCGGCGTTTCCCAAATCCGTCTCGCGGCATGAAACCGATCTGGATAAACCTATTCTCCAACGAGCAAGTCGCTGAGTACACCCGCACATACTCGATGCGTATATTTGGTCTGGTATCAGTCGATCTTTACGACTCTGTCGCTGCAGTCGAGAATGTAGAGCACTACGGTGTTGAAGGCTTCCAAGGGCTAGGAGTTTTGCCGTGGTTACGGCATTTACTTCCCACGGACTCCCATTACTGGCCTCTTTACGTTAAGTGTATCGAGCTGGATGTTTCCTTTTGCATACAGATCGCACGCTGGCCCGCTTTATCCCAGTCATGTCGGCCGCCCTATTCCGTATATCGACAAGGCTGCCTTGAAGTTTCATGCCTTAAAAGTCATCGGCGGTCATCCGGGATGCCCGCGGATAGGTGAGGCCGCCTCAGTTGCATGGAGACATGGAAACGTGTACATCGATGCGGGCGCTTGGTCGCCCCATCATGATACCATCATTTTCACTGTCTGCTTGGCGTAGATGCAAGTTCAACATGAAGAAACATCCCTTTTTAACTCCTAACTTAGATAACCGTCTGTAGAAACGTCAATTCCTCGAGTATTGGTAATTGTGTACCACAGGCGGCTAATATGGCCTTTGCATGCAGCAGCAACATTCATCAGCCCAGTGAGTAAACCACGGGGCGACTGGTGGCGTCCATCTCTTGCGTACACCAGCGTCATTCTCAGTAGACCACTCGGGGTTGTGACAACATGCATACCGGGCAAAACGCTTTGATCCTGCGAAATCCAAAGGCCTCATTTGCCACCGACCATAATACAATCCGATGTTGATCACTCCATAAGATCCATGTAAAGTCAAGCTAGTGTTAGCGAACACCGGAAATACATTGAAACATAAAAAGAACAAAACAGCCCGTCTTATATAACATCTGCGCCCAGTGTGTCGGGGAAGACACCTGAGCCCTCTGTGGACGATGCTATGCGACGGAAGGATACTTCAGGGCACTCCTGTCTGGAGTATTGCAGCAAAGAGCTATGGACAGAACGCCATATAATTTTCCAAACTAGGCTACTTAGATCAGATAAAACTCGAATGTAAAACGGAACCCAAGTCACGACGATTCTGCTACATTATCCTGATGCGGTCTGCTGGTTTCCCATAGCAGCTCCCTTAACCTCTCCAACAGCCTCTCCAATATCCACTCGCTCTCCTCTTTCCTGCCAAGCAGAGGGCTTTGATTCCCAACCCATGACCATTTAAGCGGATAGGTATTGTTTCTGGTTGGCTGCTGGTTCCGCTCGGTCTGGTTGTCGTCGTCTTCATCATGTCGCTGCACACTCGGCTGACGATGGAGCATCTTTATCCCTGCTGAACCGATCTTGTTTATCGGCCTTGTTCGCTCTTTCGTCCTCACCTCACGATGAGCGTCTGGGTCGCGCTCATCCTCGCCGATCAAACGCAAATACCACGCCCAGTCTTGGAACGTGTACCTTCGATGCCTGTCGTCACGGATAGTTTTCGCCACTGTCTGTATTTCAGATATGAGTAGAAAATGTAAGTCGTCCCCTGTGGGAAGAGTATCAAGTTTGGCGTTGCAAGTACCAGCAAATCCTTGTGCTGGGGTAAACTGTTTCGGTGCATGGCTGCGCGAAGACCCTGGACTTCCTGTCCGGGAGGCCAAAGTTTTTGAAGTGCTGTTATCAATATCATGGCTTTGGCCATCCCTACCCTTTAGCTTGGATACCCTCGGCTCCGGGATTCCGCTCGGTCGAGCGGTTCCCTTCTCCAAGTCGAAACCTTCTTCGGCTTCAGACCCAGAATACAAGTAGCCGCAGCTCAGTTGATGTAGTAGTTGCTTCATATTGTGGCCGAATCCCCCACGCCCAGGTAGGAGAGTGATGCTTCCTACTCGGATTGTAACGTCATTGATAACCCTGATGACTGTGTCGCCCGCATTGGATATAAGGATGGTGAGAATCGGCAGAGCGATCAATGACCAGAAAACAAAAAACGACTTCCCGGCGTTGGACTTGGGAACCAGATCGCCGTAGCCGATTGTCGTAAATGCTATGAAACAAAAATAGACGGCATCAAAGTAGGTCCAGCCTTGGCCTGTCTTCTCGCATTCAAAAAAGACGACGGCGCCACAGAGCCACAGGCAAAGCCAGGACACCGCCGAGATAATCAGTGCTGTCCATTTTCTCCGAGAAGACGCCCTTTTTTGTATGGCACGCATTAACCCAAACTCCAAATAACGCCGCTCGAGCTCTCTGATGGAGACATTGGCGGGTGAATCACCGCACTCAAGGGGGGTCAACATGTCGCCCTTTCCCTTGCGAACAAGTTTCCGCAGGGTGTTTAGACGGCTCTTCTCCTCTGCCCGCGCATCGAGGCGCTGGCCCCCACGCTCGACGATCATACTTCGGATCGAGTTAATGACAAGGCCGAGGCTAGTAATACCAATAAGAGCATAAGGCATCAGCAAAGCCTGCGCAAGTACCGTGGTGGGGACGATGTCGCCAAAACCAATGGTGAAAAGCGTTACATTAGCCCAATAGACTCCGTCGAGGTAATTCCAATCTTCAAGCTTGGAGAACAAGAGGGCGCCTAAAAGCAGGAACGTGAGAAATGCCATGGTTTGCAGCATGAGCGTTCGCTGACTGTGACTAAGATTAAAGTCTTCCTCGTAATGGCCGTGTAGTGAGCCCCAGAATGTAATAACCAGTATTGACGCTGCGACAAAGTATAAAATGGCAGACCATATACCGTAGTAGAAAGCCTGTGACCATATCTTCTCGTCTGCGGATATCCCCAGGCTGTTGAGTAAGGGACCAGATGCAATCGCATGAAGACACACGAGGCAAATGGCAGAAATATACCTCATGGAGCTTTAGCATACTTTGCCGTGTGGAAGACTACGGCGCCTTACCAGCCTATTATTGTGATTGGTTCGGCAATGGTGAAGCGAACCTTTCTCGTCATGTCTAACAGGAGGAACATGTTTGACACGAGAGCCAAGAACAGCTGTATGGCTTTCAGAGCCGTTAACCTGCGCAAGCATGCCAGCAATTAGCGCATCATATCGTAGATTTTTGCCTGCCTCTACCTACCAGGCTGGGTCAGGAACAAGGTTCACTTGGTTCATATTGGTCGGTGAGGAACTAGGTTGCACCCATGACTGGCATAGGGAGCAAATACTAAATGCCGACGCTATAGGACCTAGATTTCCTGCAATCATAGGGAAAACAGATGACACGAGCCACCAGCGGCTGAAAAATATATGAGACATGATTAGCATAGTACCAATTTTAAGAAATTCCAATTTAGTGTTAAAGAACCTCAAGTCAAATCGAGAGTCATCATTTTGGACCCGGGCTTCCGGCTGATTATGATACGATCCTGGATCTCGGTCCTTGGCCTTTTTGCCTTCTGGCTGAGTCATGATTCTTATTTCCGATAGTTAAGAAACTCTTTCGCGAATCTCCCCGAAAGTTGGCAAAGATGTCTGGGTCGGAGAGCTGGTTTTGATCAACGGCGAAAATGCTGATTCGTAGGACGGAGCTGTAGACTGCCCAACTATTCTGCTCTGATACTTTGTGACTGCTTAGAAACTCGGCAGACACGGGCATCATCGACTCTAATGTGCTGCCACATTCACCCGGCGACTATAAGAGGAGATCCCGTAGCGCTCTTAAGTTGAGATGCCTCTTGCGCACTACAGGGTGCGGTACGATCCCATGAGTTGAGGCATAGAACGTTTGGTGATATAGCGCATCAAAAATTGATGATTTGGATTAAGCAAGTTGACTCTCGTGCTCCATCCAGGTTTGGTGTTGAGCACCTGAGCAGGCGTAGAACAGTCTGGCCCATATAGAACGAACCACACAACTCAGCTTCAAACCGCCACAAACCCGGAGACTTGGAGTGGGTCGGTATGAAGTGATGGCAAATAGAAGATGCAGGACTATGAGTGGCTTTACCGTTCCAATAATATGAGGTTTGGGGATATAAGCTTCGCTAGCGTAAACAGGCTTTCGCGCTCAAAGTACCTGGTAGTTGCTTGCAGGGCATCTGCCTCAGCCATTCACTTTTGAATACATATGTACCTTTCCATATGAGATAGCTATCTCTAAACTGCAAGTATCTTTTCGGTTCCGCTGAATCGTGTTGCATATATTGTCGCAACCGTAACCCTAGCCGCATCTAAATGTTGAATTTACGCTACTTACTATATCAGACTATGGTTCTGCCAATCAAAATCGCCAACAGGTCGCGGTTACTGGTTTCGGACGCAATACATCTTTGTCAATCTACAATCTAACTCAAAGGTGAGATAAGTCTTCAGCGGCATGGTTAAACGCACTATCTGTTAAATCTTAAATCTACCTTGTAAACAACAGTCTTTTGACGGACTTTAAAACTAACCTCCAGTTATTTTCTGTCCTTCATCATCGAGCCCAGAGGATCTTTACTGCTACGCCTAGGCGTTCTCGCAAAGCCAAAGTCCTTCAGTTGTGATTTAAATCATATCTTCGCTACATTGTCCGACTCGGATACTCTAATTAGCTATATGCCATGGCGAAAGAACCATCATTTGCCTACGCGTGTCCTAATACGTGTCTTAGTACTGGAATCATGCCGTGCGCGTCGTTTCTCTTATCCACTGCTAGCAACAGCTGGGGGATAGAAATTATGGAACGATCGACCTGGTTTCCCATCAACTTGATGTTATTAGCGCGTTTCTATCAATGTCCTGCCCGAGCTTCATCAAGCCGCCAAAAGAGTTTAACATCCCGCAAACATTGAAAAAGATCCCGATCATCTCGGAAGTTTTCATGCTCAACGTTCGATATGGCAAGGAACTCATCTCTTCTGTATTTTATAAGCAGCTCTATGATTTCCCTCCATTGATGAATGTTTCTCACGCCGGCCATCATCATTCTTCGCGTGATAGGGTGCTGCTTAAGAAACGGCTGCACTTGCTCATACCTCAAATAAGAACGCCACTCCTTTTGGATCAAGCTTGCAGTCGTCTGGGTATCATCTCCATGCTGCTGGACTAGGACATTCATGAGGTCATATCCAGCGTAGGAGTTCTCTAACAGAGACTCGATTACTTCCTCTGTTATTTGAACATCGCCGCCTCGCTTGTCCAAAATGACGGCCATGATTTGATCTCCGCCTTTTTTATTCCTTGCAACGGCCAAGATTAAATGTGGTGTTATTGGGACTGCATTTCCAACCTTGTCGCGAACGAATTTCGATATTATTTCGTTGCAACCAATCCATGCAAGTGTCCCCTCTGTGATAAGGACGTCACCACCCTTAGAGAGAAGCAATTGGGCTACTTTCTCGTGGCCATTCACTGCGGCTTCGTATAATGGTGTGTTTAACTGGTGTCGATAACCACATCTAACATTCACATCAGCACCGGCTGTAAGAAGCATCCGAGTTATCCTGTAGTAGCCACATCCCGCAGCGATGTGAAGAGCCCTCCCGATGTCGCCAGAATTAGCACCAGCGTCAACAAGCATACAGGCTATTTCGTAATGGCCGCGGTATGCTGCCCTGCATATAGGTATACCAAAATGAGTATGCCTATTAACATCGGCACCCTCACAAATAAGCATACGTATCATCTGACGATGATTTCCATTTATCGCACTATACAATGGCGTCATCACAGCCTCGTCACCAGAACCATCGACACTGGCCCCGAAAGCAAGAAGGGTCTTGGCTGTCTCGAGGCGGCCGTTCTCTGCTGCACAGCACAATGGCGTTTTCTGAACACCAGAAGTCGTATCATCAACTTTTGCGCCCTTGGAGAGAAGCAGCTGAGCGACTTCTTGATGGCCATTTTTTGCTGCAGCGTGTAGGGGTGTATACCTTTCGTCATCTCCCCGAATGTTCAAGTCGGCGCCCCAAGACAGCAGTGCGTCAACCACGCCGACGTGACCGTGATATGCTGCCACATACAAGGCTGAACCGACTCTTTCGACCACTGCGTTAATACCGGCGTTGCTTTCTGTGCATATAGCATTCACAACCGGCAAAAGCCCAGCGCGGCTCGCTGCGGCCAATTCAGTCCAGTTGCGGTTCGTGGAGGAGAATATGCCATCCTTGGCGTTGAATAACGTGAACCAAACCGGTGCAGAAGATTTTAATGGCCGGAAAAGTCTCCTGAGCTGCTTAGCAACCCTATCATTGTTCGATGCAACTTGTGAATGACAGTAGTAGGGCCAGTATAGAGAAGAATGCATGAAAAAGTGGTGTGTATTCTCGGATACAAAGCCCCAATTCCGAGGATCGTCGTCAAGAGGTAATGGCGGCGCGCGCTGCTCAGATTTTGTCTTATCGATTGCTTCGACCAGCACATTTTCGACAGGGAAGTCAGGCAAAGTGAGGTAATTGACGCAGGATTCGAGCATGGTTTTGTTCGCTCCAAGCATACTGAAGCTACCCTGCCAATTCTTGCCTTCTTCCTTCTCTGCTAGGAGAAATTCCCTGACGGTCTGGTGTATGAAGAAGAGGTGCTCGTCATACACGTTGATGAGGTGACCACACAGGTCCTTCACCACTGATTTAAAGTCCCCTGGCCATATTGAGGCTTTGAACTGCTCGTAAGATTTGAATTCATCTTTTTGTAGGGCCATTGTCAAAGCGAAATTAGCCTCGTCGAGATGAAGAGGTCGCGTTGCCGCCAGGACAATTTCAAGCAGAGCTCTTGTCTTCCTTACATTGTCCTCTTGGTCCATAGCCTTTCGATTAAGAATGGTCTCGTAGGCATCAGACACCGTAGCTGGCAGAGATTTTAAGAAATCGTCAATGTCTCTCAATCTGCCGTAGAAAGCAGGCTTTCTTCTTATAATTTCAAGTGTAAGATGTAGCCATAAATATGTGCGGTTCTCTTTACTCTTTAGTTTGTCAGAGATGGCCCGCTGATCCTCAAGCGGCAGGCGTTGTTTGAACATGGACTCGACTCTCGAATCGATGACCAAGTTGATATCTCGGCTGATTTCCTCGTACTTGTCGTCGCTATCAAAGTGGAGATAGATCGAGTTTGGGAAGGAGTCAAAGGACAATCGCAAATCATACTCCGGTCTGCTTGTAATGAGAAGCTTTAGGCGAGGCTGGCCGGGCTGCCGCTCACCACCAAAGAAATCATGTAGTATCTTGATGAATTCATCCCTGCTTTCCCTGTTGCATTCGTCCAACGCGTCCAAGACACATATAATGTCTCCCGTGTCCCAAGAGTTGAGGTATTCCTCGATAATCTTCCACATCTCGGAAGCGTCTTCGAGCATAGTTGGTTGGCACGCATATTTCTCCGCTGCGCGATCCAGTAAGTCCTCTGTGCCATGGCTCAAGAGCAGCTGGTGCAGAATTGCGCAAAGAGAGCTCGTCATCTTTTCACGAGACTTGTCTCCGTGCTTGAAAAAAAAGTAGCACACGGTTGAGCTTGTGCCCCTTAAGGTGTATACCCCGGAAGGGTCGACCTCGACTGTGAGATCCGTTACCAAGTAATCCTCGTCTATCAAGGTCCGCGATAACACCGACTTCCCGCAGCCAGGCGCGGCAGACACCCAGAGTAGATTAGATGACTGGCTATCGCGCCATTCGCAGAAGTCTTTATCGTTAACAAACCACTCACAAGTGCCCGGTACCCGCGTGGGATTGATGTTCTTCCCCCGCTTGTACTGCCCTGCTGCTGCCGTGAGACCGCGTAGAAAGTTATTCACCTTGTCGTTTTGTCTTTCGTCTGCCGCAGCCTGCAAGGCCTTTAGCTGGAGGTCTCGGTGTTCATCCATTTTTCGGAACTGGACACTATGGGATTCGCGGACTTCTCCCCGCCAAAGAACGTCATTCAGGTTCCTGCATGTAACATCGCAGTCCCTAATAGCATTCAATTTTTTCCCCCAATCGTTTTCCGGGCTCTTGAGCGCACGTTTTATCGTTCCTTTCGAGAGATGGCAGATGGCTCTAACTTGATATTCGAGCATTAACGAGTAGAGATTTTGCAGCTCGGTAGCGATTTCACAGTAGTTGTGTTGCTGGGATTCGGAGAGGAAGATGTCCTCGCAGGTTGCCCAATACCTTTGAATAACAATCACTGCCTCAAACCCGTCCACCAGGGCCTGATTCTTGGCAGAGGCAGCATTGAGCAGCTACAAGTGCCAGTAAGTAACCTTGCTGACTTGATATATGTCAGGAGGGTTTTCATAATAGCAGAGTGCCTAGGGAGATAGCGCTTCTAGCCTTATAGTAAGTTAATAGCTAGTTAGGTGTAGAATAATAACTTTATTTATCTTTAAATCTCTAAGTTTTTATAGGCTTAAAAATCCCTTTTTATAGCTAGTAATAATTTTATAATTAAGACCTAGTTAAAGCTTAAAGCTAGCTTTTATAGAATCTTCTAGTAACTTACTTTTAGCTTATACTTTTAGGACTTACTTTTTAGTTTTTAATAGAATTCTCTTCTTTTAATTATAATTATACTTAAGTATAGTATTATAGTAGTATATTTATTATAAATATAACTTTTAATAATAATAATAGTTATAAATAGTTCTAATAACTTAATAATCTTATAAGTAATTACTTAATTTTTAAAGCTTATAATATAAAAAAGTAATTACTCTCTCTTAACTTTTTTCCTTTTTTTTCCTTTTTTTTTTCTTTAGTTAATACTTTTTATAAGTTATTAAAGTTTCTAGTAAGTAAGTAGTTAATTTATTATAATTTTTATTATTTATATTATTAATTTTTTGCTTTTTAATTTAAGTTTTTTAAAGATTTTTTTCTTAGTTTACTTACTTATTTCTAGTAAGTTCTTAATTTTTTTATACTACTTAATTATTATTAACTTATATTTTAAATGCTTTATTATTTTACTTTTTACGTTTTATTACTAGTTATACTAGTACTACTAGTTAACCTCCTAGTAACTCTTAAGAAGTTACTTTTATAAGTTATACTTTTTTTTTTATTAAATTTACTATTAATTTATTACTTTATAATTATACTTATTCTTATTAATATTATATATATTAAGTAGTATTTTAAAAGTTCCTTAATAATATACTTAATTATAATTCTTTTTTAGTTAATAAATATATTATAATTATAAATTATAAGTATATTATTACTTTACTATTTCTTTTTATTTAATAATACTAATAAACTCTATTAAATATACTTATTATACTAAAAATAATAAAATTTATATTTATATAAGTTTTCTTATATTACTTTTTATATTATATATACTATTAATTTATTACTAGCTTAATAAGTACTCTTATTTTACTTACTAGAAGTTTTATAATATTATTACTTATATTAATAAGAATACTTACTTTAAAAAGGATTTTATAAGTTTAATTATTTTTTATTAATTATATATTATTAATTTATTATAATTTAAAATTATAGTAAATTTTAATATAAAAGAAAATAGTACTAAAAAGTAGTTTAATAGTAACTAGTTAATAATTAAACTTATTTTAATTTTACTTAATATAATTAAAGTTTCTTTTATAAATTATTTTCTCTTTTTTTTTTTTATAATTTCTTATATATAAACTTATTATAAATTAGTTATAATTTTATTATATAATTATAAGTTCTTATTATTATAATAGTTTTTTATTTTTATAGAAAAAAAGGTTATTTTAAAATCTGATTTTTTATTTCTTACTTATTAGAGTTAATTTTCTTAGTTTATTATAAAATTATAACTAGTTTATTACTTACTTTATTTTCTCTTTTTTTAGGCTTATAAGAGAAAAAAAGTTATTTTTAAAAGGTAATTTTTTATTTTTTTACTTATTAAAGTTAATTTTCTTAATTTATTATAAAATTATAACTAGTTTATTACTTACTTTATTTTTCTTTTTTTTTAGTTTTATAAGAAAAAAAATCATTTTTTAAAATATAATTTTTTACTTTTTTACTTATTATAATTAATTTATAAAGTTTTCTTATAAGTATATAACTCTATTATTATTATTTATATTTAGATTTTTTATATTAAAATAATTTTTTTTTTATACTTTTTTATTATATTTTTATATAAAATATAATAATATAAAATTATAAGTTAATAGTTATAAGTTCTTAATATTATTATAACTTTCTTATTTTACTAGGTATTTTTACCTAGTATTATTATATTAATATATAATAATATATTTTATATTATATATTTTTTTAAGTTTTAAGGCTTTATTTTATAGCTTAATAATTATAAGTACTTTACTAATATTACCTTAAAAGGGTTCTAGTTAAGAAATATAAAAAATATTATAAATATATACTTATAATAATAATATTAGCTTATATATTAAGTTATTTATTCTAATTTCTCTTAGTATTTTATAAAGTTCTAAGTATTTAAGAGTAAGTTTTTTATTAAGTTTTTAAAGGTTAATATTTTTTATAAAAAGTAATATATAATTATTTTTTTTAAATTATATTTTCTTATATTTTATATTATAATATTAAGCTTAAGTCTTTTATATATTACTTAATAATTACTTAATTATTATATATTTATTTTAGAGTTTTATAATATAATTTTCTGCTTACTTATTAATAATATCTAGGGGTTTTATAATATATATTAGTTCTTATAATATATAGCTTTATAATACCTTTATAAAAGTATAATTATAACTTATATAATAGCTTATATTATATATATATTAAGCTAGTAATAGCTAGTTTTTTTAGTTATTTTGCTCTAAGCTTTTAAAAGCTTAGAAATAATATTCTAGTAGTTAATTTTAGCGCTTTATTTAGCTATTAATTTATAAGTAGAAAGTAGTATTAAATCGCTACTTTATTACTAGTAAATAGCAGAATATTCTCTAGAACTAGCTAGTAAAAGTAGTATTATAATTACTTATAATACTTTCTAGTATTTTATATTTCTAGAATATTTATTATAAAAAGATTATAATAAGTTTATTATTAATAATTATCTTAAATACTAGTATATATATAGTATATTTAGAAAACTTATTAATAATTATAAGAATTAAATTATAAATTTTATTATTATATATACTTATAAAAGGTAATTTTATAATAAAATTTATTAAAAGTTCTTAAAAAGAGTAATTTAATACTAAAAGCACTACTAACTTACTATATAGCTTATATAACTTTAATTTAAATAACTAGTAATTTAAGCACTTAGTAATATACTTTTTAATACTAGCTTTTATACTCTTTTAAAAATACTAGTTTATAGCTCTTTTTAGGGTTTTTATTACACTTTAATACTCTATTATAATATTATTATATACTAATATTAAGATTTTTTTTTAAAAGCTTAAAAGGATATATACTTAGTCTTTAAAATAAAGTAAGCTTTTTAAGTTAACTTTCTAGTTCTTTTTAGTAATAATTATAGTATTATAAGTTAATAACTATTTTTTTTATATAATAAAATCGTCTTTTTATTATACTTTAATTAATAAGTTTAGGGTAAATAAGGCTACTTTAATAGCTCTTTTATCTTTACTTATTTTAAGGGTTTATAACTTAATTAAGGTTCTCCTTATTATTAAGAGCTTTATAATTAAGTTACTATTAGGTCTTTATTTTATAAGTAATATATATAATATAAGCTTAAAGTCTTATTAACTCTCTTTTATTTATAGTTTATTATAAAGTAAAATTATTCTCTTATTTTTAAGAGTATAATTTTATTACTTATTCTTTATAAATTTTCTAAGAAAAAGTAGTAATTATAAAGCTTTTTCTTATTTAATAATATTTTTATTATAATAGTTAGCTCTTTTAAATAAATTATTTATTAAATTAAGCTTTTTTAAGTAATATTTAATAATAAAGTTATATAAGTATAGTTTATCTAGTATTATAATTTATTTATTAATTAGCTTTAACTTTAACTTTAAGTACTTATAATTTAAGTAATTTATTATTACTTTAATTAAGTGCTTTAAGTAGGCTAAGTAGTACTTTTATATATAAAAAAACTCTTAAATAATTAATAGCTTAATATTTAGGGTAATATAATATAATTCTAAGCTATTTAGTTTTCTTAATATAAATACTATTAAGTACTAGTATTCTAGTAATAATTATACTAGTATTATACTAATAATAAAGTTAAAAGTATTTATTTTTATTTTAAGTTAAGCTTTAAAGTTAAAGTATACTAGAATTAAGGCCTTTTAAAAATAACTCTTAAGTTTATTAAATATAACTAGTATATTATTAGGTAATTATAATTTACTTTTTTTTTCTTTTTTAATTAAGTTTATTAATAGTATTATAATTTTATTATAATTTTTAATAAACTTTTAATAAAACCTAGTAAATTCTAGGAATAATAGAATTTCTATTATACTACTAGATTATAACTAGTTTATAATAACTTAAATATACTTAAGTTTTATTTTAATTTTATTATTACTTATAATAAATCCTAAAAAAAATACTTTAATACTAGAAAATTTATACTTTTTAAGGTTAATATATAACTTTATTACTTAAAGCCTTTCTAGTACTTCTTTAATATACTATTTATACTCTGCGATTTTATTATTATATATTAAGATATTATTAAGATAAATTATATAAATTATATTAATTAAAAGGCCTAATAAGTTATTAATATATTCCTAGAAAATAACTAGTATATTAATAAGTTTAAAAGGTATAATTAAATACTTAAAGTAGTTATATTAGTATTAAAAAGTAGTTTTTTACTTATTTTCTTTATAAATATATAACTAGTAATAAATATCTTTAAGGTTAATTTTTATATATATTTTTATACTTTTAAGTCTATTAAATATTTCTAATATTAAGGGTAATAATACCTTATTTTTTTTTATAATTTTATTTAAGCTTTTATAATTTATATATAATTAAAGTTAATTATTTTTTTTAATATAAAAAGAATTAAAGTACTTAATAAGCTTATTAAATATTTTATTTACCTCTTTTTTATTATACTTATTATATACTTATAAAGTACTTATAACTTTTTTTTTATTAAGTTATAAATAAGTTTTTATAATAAAATTTACTTTTTTTTTAATTTAATAATATAAGTTCTTCTAAAAAGTATTAAGAGAGTAACTATTACTTTAATATTAAAAATATTTATATAGTTCTTATAAGCTTTTAATAGCTCTTTTATAGTTTTATTATTACTAGTATTACTTATATTTAAGAAAACTACTTTTATAAAGTAAATATCTCTAGTTTTTTTTAGGGTAAAGTATATTTAATTTAAGGTAATTATTAATATTATTATTATCTTTTTAGCTTTATTATAAACTTAATACTTTCTTATAAAAATTTTTAAGTATTTATATATAACTAGGTATTTCTAGTAGTTTTAACTCTAGCTTATAATAATAAATTTATATTTATTAACTTAATTTTTACTTAAAATTAAGTTTTCTTTAATTTTTATTATATAATAATAAAGTTAATATAACTTAGAATAATTTATATTATTTTTAATTTAAACTATTTACTTTAATACTTCTTAATAAAGTAATAATATATAATTTATTATTACGACCTAGTTACAGGCTGCAGTGTAGGTCGCAGGTTAGGCCGGCTGTATAAGCCATTAAATAGCTTAAGCATAATAAGTAATAGATTAATAGTTAAAATAAGCTGCTAATAGAGGAGAGTTTACTAGTTATTTAATAAACTCTAGATAAACTAGTAGTATATATATAATTATAGTTTACTAGGAC
>AZNH01000148.1:0-39624 GCA_000814955.1 Metarhizium guizhouense ARSEF 977
AAATATTAAATTAAAATATAATACTAAGAAAACTATTAAACTAATTATAAAAAAAGCTAATAAAGCTAGTAAAGCTAAGAAGGCTAAAAAGGCTTATAAAACTAAGGCTACTAAGTAAATTTATATTAGCGGTTTTACCTCTTCTAGAAGGAATTAAGTTTTTATATTTAAGTTATTTAAAATAAAGTAAAAATTATATAATTTTAAAATACTTTAATAAAATTATAAATATAATTAATAAAATAAAATTATTTAATACTAAAAAATAAATAAGTAAAATAAAAATAAATAATTATTTAAGTTTAATTAATATTATAAAAATATTATATATATATATAATATAAAAGATTTTTAATTAATTAATATTAATATTTTTTTATTTTAATAAATATAAAATTAATAATTAATACTTTAAAAAGCTTATATTTTTTTTTTTATTAATTAAAAATAATTTATTTAAGTTTTTTTTTATATATTTTAATTTTAAAAAGAATTATATTAAATATATTTTACTTTAAGTTTTTTAATTATAATATTAAAAATATATTATTATTATTAATATATATAAAAAATATATTTTTATATTTTTATTAATTTTAAATTATTATATATAAAATAAATTAAGTTTATTATATTATAAATTACTTTTTTTAAGGTTTATATAACTTTTTAATATTTATAAAATTTAAATTTTAAAAACTTTTAACTTAAAATAATATTTTATTTTTTTAATTATTTATAAATTAATATAATTAATATTATTATATATAAATTATATAATAAGTTAATATATAATAAAAAAATATATTAATAATATATTAAAGTAATTTTATAGCTTTTAATTTTATATAATAATTCTTAATATATTTTACTTATTTATTTATAATATTTTATATAAAAATTAATATTTAATAATTTTTAATATTAATTTTTATATTTTTAATATTATTTATAAATATTTTAATATTAAACTTAAATAAATTATTATTAATTATTATTTAAATTATATATTTTTAAGTTTTATTATTTTATAATATATTATATTAATATATATTATTAATATTATTTTTAATAATAATAAAAAAAATTAATATTTATATTTATTATTTTATTTATATAATTATTAAAAATTAAATTACTTATAATATATTATTAAAGTAATTTTAAAAAGTTTTTTATTTATAATTTTATATAATAATAATATTTTAAGTAATATAATATATTATATTTTATTTAACTTTAAAAATAAAAACTTTAATTATATTTTTAAAAAAATATAAATAACTTTTATAATAAATTTTTATTATATTTTATTAAAATCTAGTTTTTTTATTATAAAATATTTTATAAATTAATTTAAAAATAATTTAATATTAAAAAGTATATAAACTTTTTTAATAAAAAAAATTAATTAAATTAATAATAATAAAAGTTATAAATAATTAAGAAATATTTTAGTATTTATATAAATTATATAAATCTTTTTTTATTCTAAGCGTAGTATAAATAAGAAAGCTAAGAGGTTTACCATCTCTTATTATCGTAGTCGTCGTATTTCCGCCACCGCAACAGGACGTGCGACATAGTTTGTCGGCTCTCTTCACAGTGGCGGCTTGTCTTCGTGGCGTCCGGCACTCGTCGATTAAATAGGAAATCCCTAAGGCCAATCTTCTCTGTGCGCATTTGGACTAGAAGAACGCTTTCCCGCTTGCTCAGACCGTCATGCTGTCGCATAGAATATAGGCTATTATTAGTGCTACTAGAAGGAATTCAGTAGACCTATAATTTTGCTCTTTTTGACGCAACACCTGCAGCGTAAAACTTTCTTCGGTTGCCTCGGTCTCTACCGGAAGGTTTTTCTTCCTCGACTTTCTTCTTTCCACTTGGCTTCTCATGTTCTGTTTGTCCATGTTTTGAGTGTCGTCCTGAGATGTTTCGCCAAGAACGTGGCTGTCGTAAAGAAACAAAGGAAATCGATCGAGTGACGATGTTGGCCGATATGAACGATCGATTTCGAAGCTTGGTGCTGCCCAGTGTTATCTTGCCAGGTGACACTTTTGGTCCCGCGAAAGTTAATGCCTAAGATAGCGCGGAACATACCTTTGCTTTGGTCACTACGATGTCACCAGCCCGCTCCCTTGAGATATGGGGATGCAAAGTAGAAGGCAAAGTCTAGACACCTCCTCTCCGGATTAGGAATAGAAGTGTCAGGGAGTAGAGCGCAGGTTATGCACTTTCAAATAATTACCTCGTGGACATATATCACCCCACTACTTCATCACATCGTCAGTTAAGACATCTGAGATGGCTTTCTTTTAACATAACCTTAGCGAGGTGGTATTGGGTGGCTAGCTTGCTTGTGGCATACGTGATTTCTTTGTATTATTGTTTATATTTCCAATATTTAACATCATCTCCAAATCACCCAATAATCTCAACGTAAAACCCCAGCTCCCTGGCCATCGCGGTATGTTCATCTAAAGCTGGTACAGACTGATCCCCTACCATGTCTGTGGTCCCTTCGCTCGCACTACCCAAAAATGTATTTACATTTTCTGTGGCGGGTCTTTGAGCCTCTTGTGGCCAGTAGTCTGACTCATCCCGCACCGTAACGCCATGCCTTTTACCTAAGAAGACTCTCGCTAGCTTTGCGAATACTCTTGATGACTTCTCCAGCCTTATGCGGCTATATCTAAGAAACAGAATCGTCTCTCCTTCGACATACTGTGATTCGTGCTTCAGTTCTTGAGTGCGATTATGTGTATGAAGCTCATGTGGTACTGATCCCCTGCGCTGTGCCATCATGCAACTCGTCGGAGATATTAGCAGCCTGAATCAGTGTGATGATGTCGGTAATGAAATAAGCTTCATAGCCACGGCAATTTTGTAGAAGCTTGACCAGTTGCTTAAAATACGCCTTGTTTTTTAGCAGTTTCTCTAGCCTTTTGTGTGGTGACCCCATGTGCCACAGCTGCGCCTCTGTTCTGCCTTCGCCGCCGGCGCCCTGAGCAAATCCCTCAAGATAGGCGTCTAGCAAAGAAGACGCATTGATGTCCTTCATTCTATGCGTCAAAAATCTCACGTCTTTGACGTGCGTGGGCTGAGGGTCTAGGCCGGGGACGATTTGTCTGGGCTGCTTGCACGCCTTGTTGGGCATGTATCGTTCAATTGGGAAGTCTGGGTATTTCACAACACTACCGATGAGTTTGTTGCGGTATTCAGCTGCATCCAGGTGGGGATAAATGTGAAAAAAAAAGCCTTTGAGGGATAATGCAGCATTGTAAATTGGCCGGCGAGGGAGGGCGGATAAGTTCAGACCCTTTTTTTGAGTTGTAATCTTTATGATTTTTCTGCTCCAGATATTGCTGTAGTGTCGCGAGGGTTATATCCTTCCAACACTTCTGGTCAACAAGAACTTTAAATCAGGCACAAGCATCAGCAGCACGACATTCTTAAACAAAACCTCATCCGTTAATGTAGAGCGCTGCAACTCACTAGCCCGCAAATGCACTCAGCGCGAGACTACGTACGAGACCAGTCGTCACTGGGACAAATACCCCTCACTCAGTATCTCTTCCGTTGTCCGGCCTAACATGTTTGTGCCGATAGCCACGGTTCTCATCATTCCAAGGCCGCAGCATGTATGACACATCCTTTTCCGCCACTCATTTTGTAGATCGAATATTAGGTGCTCATCGATCCACCCCATGAGCACCCAGGATGGATGATGTTTATAGGACGGTTCTGTCAACCTGGCATTCGGGCGACGTCTAGATAGCAGGTGCCCCTCCCCTTGTTCAGACTCTCCAAAAGGGAGGCCCGTCACACAACTAAAACTTTATTACTTGAAACTAAAATGCGCTTGACATAAAGTACCTCCTCCGCACCACTGTGCCTGCCAACCCTGGCCGCTCTATGACCACATATGTGTCTACTTTCCCGCACCAGGAGCAACAACCTCACCATACCTGTCTATATGAATAGTAAGTATACTTCGGCAAAAAAGTATAATATCGATTTTATGCCAGAAACTATACTTCGTAGTACGATAGTACGATAGTAAAGATAATATTCATATAGTACGATAGTAGCATAGTAAAGTTACTAAGCTAGAGTAAAATTACTTCAGAACAAACCTCATCATTTTTCTCTCCAAATAGATGCATAGTCAGTCTAGCTCATCATCAACCTCTCTATCTACATCTACATCAATAGCTGTATCGACTATAATACCATTTCCACCCTCAATTGAAAGTGTAATTAAGCCCGACCGTATCCAGTTGCCGATACACTCGACCTTCTCCACGTTCTCACATAACATGCTTTCTCTATCCCAGCTAAGAGTCCGTCTTCCGCCGGAGAATGCTGATTCTGGATCTGTTGATTCAGGTGGGATCGAGAGTATATCAATAGCCATCCGAGAAAGGCGTGGATACGCCTTAATCCGCTCAGGATTAAGCCACCAGAGAAGAGGAGAGCAAGTAATCCTAATCGGAGGACTTTTGATAAATGTATCAAAGTCATCCACATCAGGATTACTTTCTTCCCATACAGTAATCTCATCAAATAGAGCATCTAAATCATTCCTCGGCCGCCGAGAGTATGGTGATTCATCTTTTGCTGATAGACTAGTACCACCTACAGGTCCAGCATCTTTATACTTCTCCTCCCAGAACATACGGGTCTTTTCAACAACACTGTCAATCCATCCGATATCCCAGTTGTGCTGTATGTACTTGAGTCTTTTTGATGGATCAAGAAGGAGGGCAGCAGCGTATGCAGGAGTTTCGTCGGTTAAAGCGTAGTATTTGTTGAGAACAAACCAACCCATGTCAACACAATGAAGAAGGTGCGGATCGTAAGTTGCTTCTGCGCTATAAATTTTCTAAACACATAGCGTTACATCCCTGAGTACATTGCAGAAAATGAAAATAAGAGTTCCTTACCTTTGCCTTCTCGTAATGGTGCAGTAAAGCATCCATGATCATCAAAGTATGGGAGAGATTTGATCCTGCCCCTTCTCCAAGCAATGTCGCGGCCGCAAATGGCTGGAGAAACTGTTGTGTCCTCTCAATAAATTCCCAGTCAGATATAGTCAGTATATTATCACCAAGTTCTCTCTCAAAATCGAGAAAGAACTGCCGTATTTCAGCCTTCTTCCGTAGCGCATTAGATAGTAGCTTATACCAGGAGTTCCACCTGGTATCGTTATCAATGCCGAGGCGCAGGCCTACTCTCATATCCCACTGATCCGAGTGAATTGATGAAGTTCGCAGCCACACAGCAAGGTGGTGTATTTTCCTTAGAGCAGAGATCTGACGCCATCCAGAGAAGTTGGCTAATCGCTGGTAGTTTGGATCAGATGATCTGCCTTTCTTCGCAAGGCGCTTCCGCCCAGTTGATTGGCTAGATTCCCTCTCCGCAGCTGTATTTAGTGCTTCGTAGAACTGCTCATACATCGCATCACCTGTCGTATCATCGGCGGCTTCGAGGGCTGCGATCAGGGCTTCTTTTGAGGAGGCTAGAAGGAATGCCTGAAGGGAGAGATTGAGAATATGCGCAACACAACGGATACGACGCAGTTTGGGGTTGAAATCGCCCTAAAGTATGATGTATTTAGTCCTTAGCTTGAGCATTAAGGGATGGGACACAATCTTACGCCATGCTTTTCCTTTAGGAGCCGCGAAAGGTGTTGCAGACATGTATCATTTGATGTAGCATTATCACTGGTATGATATCCTAGTCGTCTAGGAAGACCGTAGATCTCAAGCACCTCAAGCATGAGCTCCGCTTGATGCTCTCCACTATGGCTGAATTTACACTCCGGCATCCCTAGCAGCGCGCGTCGAGGCTTCAAATCTGCATCAATCCATCTGGCACAGAGGGCTAGAATACCATGCCGATGAGGACTAGTCCAAAGGTCAGATGAGATGTGCACGAGTGAGATAGAGCTTTCAAGTAAACTTCGAAGCCTGGTTCGATATAGATCGAAATTAGCAGATATATGCCGCATCGCTGCATGCCGAGATGTGAGCAATAAATCCTCCACCGCCGGGTTACTCGCTAGTACTAATTCCGACATCTCATCCCAGGTAACTGCAGAAAATGGAAGGCGCCTCCTAGTTAGGAGGCCTACCCAGGCCTGGATATATCGCCGTCGATCAAATGCGCGGCGGAGAGATGATTCGGAGGCTTGAAGGGCGTAAAAGTGGTCAATCCGTGGCTTCTGGAAAGGCTGTTGGACGCCATCGGAATTCGAATCCACACCGAGGTTACTACGGGAGTTTATAACGATATTAGAATGCACCTTCCGAGCGTGATTGCGAGCGTTAGATTTCTGTTTGCTTTCCCATGGCGTATCTGCAGGGCAATGGAGGCATCGATATACAGCATTCCCTGTAGCTTTCCGTTTACCTGAAGGGCCTAATTTAGGCGGCTCTGGATAAATCTTACGAAAGAATGGAGTGATATCGAAATCAAGCAAAAGAATGGAAGCAGAAGTAGCATCATCACTACTTCGAGAAGGCCCAGCACTTGAAGACAGAGTACTCGAAGGAGGAGCAATTGGTTGAGCGTCCAGAGTGTTGATCGTAATCTGAGAGCAATCCATGCTAAACAAGTAAGTATGACAAAATGTGATAGGCGATAGACTTTTGATCAATCAGTGTCGGCTGCTTGCAATCGCAGTGAGGAGAAAAAGTTTTGCAAGTCTTGTCACAAAAGATAAGATCTCTGCGGCCAATTAAAACGCAGGATTTTTCTTCAAAAGTACGATAGTAAAGTTACTATCGTACTTCGCCTCGAAAAACTATACTTCGTAGTATACTTTGAAGTAAAAATAATAGTACGATAGTAGACATAATAGTACGATAACACAGTAAAATAGGCAGGTCTGAACCTCACTCTCGGAGAGAGGCGGAGCTCTTCGTCCAAAGCCGCTGCTAGGCTAAGGCCTAAAGTCTACAACTCAGGTCGGTTCGGATCCTAGGAGTCAACTCACGGCTGAGCAGAACAAGGCAGTAGACGAGCATAGCCGCCACTTTACGAAGAGGCACAGCGGGGAAGACCGGCCAGACGGCAGGGGTGAACCGGCCTTATCACTAGAGCCATCTAGGTTCCAGATGCCATGCTCTGAGCAAGCCACTGATAACCCAGCTTGGCCAGGCCCGTCACAATGACAGCATCAAGAACGGGCGACTGGTGCGTTCCGAACACGGTAAATATCCCCAGCATCTTCCCTGACCACGAGGTCTTCTTGTGAAAAGTTGCAATGGTACGATTGCTCGTCACGTTTATGAGCCTTAAATTGCCCTTCAAAATCCCGTCTCGCCTCCAGCTCCATCTGCGCCCCTCGACTCTGAGTGTGTGGGTGCTTGATAAGAGGTTTTTTCGGCGCATGTCGAGATGCTCGCCGTCGTATATTTGAATATTAATGGCTGAAGAAAATCGGCGGAATGTAGCTAATGCGACTATCTCGTCGCAAAACATCTCAGTTAAGGGGCGGTAGATGTAGAGTTGTGGCTTGGATAGTTGGACTTCGGCGCAGTAGAGGACAGCGCTTTTGTTACGGTCGAGTACCTCAACCCGGCCATAACAGGATGAGATATAAAGTCCATAACAGGACGGAGTCATTATATGAACTGGACGATAACCAATAAGCAAGACTAAGTTATAAGGTTTTGAAAGTCCACTGAGGCTTGGTACATAGAATGGGCATCCCAAGAATAGGGACGCTTTATATACGTAAAGGTTCGCCTCTCATTGCATTATGCGGGAGCCGATATGAGGAATGTTTCGTGGGACGTTCTGTCAACCAGCAACAACCCCCCTCCCTTGCGCCTTTTGTTTTCCCTTTCTTTTCTCCTGATTTTGGGCCTGGCCGTAGCTAGGAAGTGGAAAGAACGTGATATCGCTCCCATTCGTCTGTCCAACGGATTGGTGATTAGGCTGTACAGCTAGTGATTCCATCATCAAGGGGCAGAAGGTGGTGCCCGCCTCTAGGTTTTTTCCAGCCCCGTTCCCTGTGCCACTCTCATAATGCCACCATACCTCTCCAGTCCGTAAAAGCACCCAGCGTCGTTCATCCCCCCGAAAAAGTTATTGTGCGTTTTATATACTGTACATTGGGATAACTATGAATATTCCCGTCTATTCATGGGTGACTAAATTGTTGATCACGCTATTAACGCACTGAGCCTACGTACGGAGAGCGGGTAGTTGCGGAGGAAAGGTAACGTCGGCACAGAATGGCCCAGTTGTGATACGTTGGGGCTCTGATTGTCGGTTGTGCGGAATAGAATATTTGTCTGGTGACGCATCCTTGTTTTATCTCCACCCCTAGGTGGTCTGTTCGACGTTCACTGGCCTTTTCGTGAATCGTAAAAAGATACGGAGTACTTGCATGTGGTTTTCTCCCATCATTCCTCCGTCACACCTAGCGGCTTGCGAAGCTTCCGCAGAATTGATGCATGGAGCCTGCCCCTCGGGGTCGTTTGCGAGAGATGAAGACTCTTGAGCCCTGCACCTCGGTAAAACAGACAAGGGGATCTTAATCATGGCATCTGAATGGACCAACTTTCTTGTGGTCGCAATGACAGGCAATCCAATGGAATGGTACTGGTAATGAAGACCTTAATGAAATTGAGTAGGACGTTGGTCCCTACCTTCTTCTCTAGGACAAATTAGGGCATATTTGGCGCCTAAAGCTTTTAAGCCTGCTTTTTTCTTTATAGTCCCTTTAACCTTTTTACTTATGTACTTATTATGTTAAAGGTTATTCCGTTATAACTACGTTGGCTCTATTAATTATTCGCAGACTTTTAAGTTGGCCTATAATACAATAATAGAAAAGTAGCTCTGCTCTATTTCGCTTTTTATTAGCCCTTTTACTCCTTCCCCTTAAAAGTTTCTATTTTCGACTTGGCTCTTAACGCTTTATATTTTTTCTTGACAAGACGACCTCGCAGTCTGTTTCTTGCATTTGCAAATTCCGACCAACCTTTTTATAATTATACCTTATTTTTGATGAGCATAACAAATATTCATATAAAAATAATACTACTTGTTAATTATATTGTAAAGGAGAAATCGATTTCAGCTGCGAGGTGAAGTCGTCGGTTCCTTGCACGATTTGACATCAAGGCGGAGTAGGGCTAATACTCGATAAAATAAATAACGCGAGCTTTAAATGCCTTTGTATTAGCCCGCATTTACCTTACATAATGCAGTAAGTTGGTTACCTTTCTAAATCGGCTAAATAAAACCTACACATATTAAGTCACTTATAGTATTTGGATTTTCCGCGTTATAAACTTAGTTAATCCTTAAGGACTATAAGTTGCTTTCTATATATATAGTACGCGAGAATAGAGGCGGCGGCTAGAGTCTTTATTTATTTATAGTAACAGAGAACTAGCTATACTACCCCTGCTCCTTGCTCTCTAATACTTTAGAAGGCGGGATTATAAGGTAATTATTGTCTAAGGAAAGTAAAAAGGGATATACTAGTATGCTTATAGTGGCTGGTATGTGTAAGAGGTAAATAAAAAAGCACGTAAGTCTCTAAGAATAGCGCTAGCTAATTAAAGCTTAATAGAGCGCAGGCGTACTAAATTATACTCCTAGTGTATTAAAATCAGACACAAGCACCGCAAACACATTATTTAGTTCGATGTATATAATATATATATAACTATATAGCCACACTTCTTTTACCCTTAAAGGTAAAATGCACTAAAATAGTATAATTATGCACCAAAGAAAGTTTAGAATTATAAGCTTAAAAACAGAAAGAACAATCTAACTAATATACAGTAAATATAGCATAGCAGTCTATCTATGCTACTTGCCCAAATGTCTGCCCTGATATTTACCGAATTAATAACCTCCTAGCCCGGTGGAGGAAATATACTTTTCTAGTTAAATAGCGTAATATACCTGGCGTTACTATTACCACTTAGGAACCGAGAAAACATATTATAAACAAGGGAATACTTAGTAGATTTAAGGTAAGTTGGTAAGGTTTTAACGCGGGTGTAGATGTTTTAGAAGCCTGATTAAGAGCTAGTAAGCGCTAATACCTTTTATATTAGTATAGCCGCCTATTTAAAGAAGTTACGTAGGTGGACAATAAGCTTCTAAGTTTAAACCTCCTAGACAGAATTCAAGCAGATAAGATAGACAGTGTCCTATTTACTTGAACAACCAGTTAGTTAGGTGATTAGATTATCTGCGAATGTGATTCTATGCTGGTAGCTATTATTTGGTTGTTATAGTTACTAAAACATAGCTGGGGTGACAAAATAAGGAAGGAATTAGCGCTTACAATAAAGTTAGTAATGGGTATCACCTTGGACTCTAAACTATGATAGAGCACCCACAAGTTGTTGCTAGTGCTACGGCGAGGGTCTACGTGAAATTAGGTAGTGCGCTTTACTGTAACGGCTAAGGTTCCCAAGGGATAAACTAGTCGTAGTTTATGTTTGGCAGAGCCACTAGGGCAGTCAATCTGAGCGGTTGGGTGTTACGTTGGTGATAGGTCGTAGACCGTAACCAAATGATCAGAGTCAAAGAGTTGTAAGCGAAGCTTAGGTCAATGTAATGATCGTTGTTGAAAGCTAAGGAGCTAGAGTCTATCTATGAAGCGAATTTGGGGTGCCTATATACTACAAGGGATCACTTCTCCAGTCGTGATGTTCTTCCTTGGATCGCTACCGTAATCGTGATCCTTTTACACGGATCACGGTTTCCTTTGCGATCCAAATGCACTGGTCGCTCCGACCATTAATCCGTGGTCCGTCCTGCCTGCGCCGCCGAGCGGCTTATGCAGCCGGCCCAACCTGCAGCCTGCTTCCTGCAGATGGCTGGGTCGTAACATTTACTTTGTAAAGCATGTATTTTGTTCGCTATTTGTTGCCTGTGTTGGAGTGAACAAGAATTTACTACTATAAAAGATGCTTTAGTGATTAGTCCTGGCTGCGTTTCGGGATAAATAATCCCAGACTTATACTCTTTACATCTATTTACTATAAGAGAGTCAGATGTGAATTTAATATTCACTAGACGACAATATAATAAAAGTAATATATAGATAGAGAGACCTACTTCTAGCTTATATTGTAGACTCTTAGAAGATAATTGGAGCTAAATTCGCTTCTTTTAATGCTACTTTAAGATTGTATATAATAATACCTATACTACTAGTAATAATCGGCCTTTACAAATCAACACCTTTTATCTCAAACAGGTTCCTTAGTTAACTAGGTGGTAGAAAAGCCTTGGTTTCCGGGTCTAGCATTAAGGTATAAAATATTATAATAGAGCCAGAAATATGTCTAAATAGTGACGTCTGCAGTTGATTCAGATATATCCGGCTAATTTGCTTACTAGGTTGTAAACCAGAATCTGTACAGCATTCCTGCCCTTTTTAGTAGATGCATATTAAATGTCCTTATAGCTAGTAAGCCTGGTTAAGTCCATTATAGGAATCGGATACGCGCAGTAGATCCTGTCTAGCCTACACTTTCTACCTTTAGATGGCCAAAGGCCTTTAACATCCAACCTACTTTAGAGCAGAAGAAATACCCACCTACTATTACTTTGCATATTAGACTAAGATTTAGCATTTATAACATATTACTTCTGCGCTTTAAGTCCTTATAACTGTGACGGTTCTGAGCCGGTAGACTTGTACGTCCTATATAGGCGAGCGTTTTAATAAATTTACGTATTAATATTTAAAATATTCGATGGATATGATTAACAATGTGATTAACACGGCGCTATAATAAGACTGGTAGTGGACAGGTGACAATCGAATAAAAGTTGGTGGTATGGCCTGCAACATTGCACAGTTTGCAAGCCAACTGTAAATGCCCATCAAGTTGGCCGAATGTTAATAGGAATCATGTTCTCAGACGATGGGGTTTGATGTATAGGGGTGCATTCTAACTATGTCTGCCGAGGATTATACGTTTTAGGCAGTTCTTTCAACTGCTTTGAGTGTTGAACTAATCCGCCGTGATACATAACATACATAGAGGGCAGGTGTTATGGCTAAAGAACCATTGACTAAAGCAACTGGAGTGAAAGATGTGGTTGCATTGTAAATGCCGGATTACATCCTCCTCCAACAAAAGCTCCAAACAAATTGCACTGGAAATGTGAGAAAATGGAGTTAACATAGTACCAGACTCGTGTGCTCACCAAATATCAAAACCGGATCGGATGATCGCCACTTCACTTGTTTCGGCTCTCCACTGCTGGTAAGATAGCGTAGGGGCAACTTGGTCCAACACTGGCTCAAAGCTGCTGTCGCTGATCTGATCGGACGTATCGTAGGTAGGCATAGTCTCATATTCTGCGGTCATTGCATCTGGCATCCATTGCCTGAAGGATCCCATAAGCCGAGATCTCGATGTAGGTCAGTATATCTTACCAGAAACCTGCATGTGGGCGAGTGACAAACATTGTATGAAATGTTAGTGCTACGATGTAGATGGCGAGGATGATGAGTCCTAATGGCAAGTCCGTTGCTGGTGGCAAATGATTGTGAGTCTTGTTTGCTGTATCTGTGGGAATAGAGATTACCATGCTGAATATGGCTGGTTATATTTTACAAGTCGATAGGTTTGTAGGCACAACAACCATATCCGCACACAGGACCCTCATCACCGCTTACCGCACAAAAGTAAGGCGCGACAATGCCGAAGGAGATGTATCTAGTGGCCAAGTTGGCGTTATAGACAGAAGTTGGTAATTCAAGCAAGCTGCTGTAGATTCTGGCACAGTCAGCAACGGCGCAGTCCTAGGACCCAGCATAGAGATCTACGCTGGCAGATAAATTGTCCGGCGTGTACATCACGGCAGTGCTCATACTCATGCTCTGGTTCTTCGTCTTCCAGATCGCTTGGGATCCGTTGCCGTGAGGGGGTAGACGAGTATTTCGGAGATGTTTACCAACCAGAGCCTCGAGGTCGGCGACCGTTACATGGGAACCACGGTGCTCAAATAGACTGCGCAACGCAGGCTCATTTGTCATCAATTAAAGCCTGTAGTACGCTAAAAGATTATGTGTCGCGGGGTAAGGTAGAGAAGGATTATAGCGGGTTAGGTTTGTAGGTTTCCAGTGTGTAATTGCGTAAGCATGCCCAAAAAGTAACCCCACTACAAACGGGCCACTATAATTATAGCTTGTTTAATTCTGGGCTAATTACACAGGTATTCGTGTTTCACTGCAAACTTCCGCTATGCTCCTTCTCTAGTGTACCCCGGCACATACAGCACAATTCGACTTTTAGTGTACAGTATTGTATGAGATGGCGCAATCCAATCCATAAACCCGTCGCTACGAACTTCGGATGAGCTCCGAGTAGTCTGGTCCAATCAGCACCCCACTTACCTACTCACGCTCTGCTGAGGTCATGTTGCTCACTTGACAGAGACTCTCAGAGTCGTCTCTCGCACAAGCCAATCAGGATCTCTATGGTCATTAGTGAGGAGTTCGGCCTAAGCTCCGAGTTAGGTGTGCTGGAATGAGACATTCTGGCTAACACCATAGGGGCTTAACCCTCACAAGAGGCCGCCAAAGCTGATCAAGACTTGCGGTGCCTCGTATGTTACGCCAATCTTCTCGACTCGCTATATGTTGAGTTGAGCAATGCAAGCTCTGAAAAAGTCGAATCGTACAAGGACAAATAGGAAGAATGGCATGAAAGCAAGGAGGGCAGACTGAGTATCCTGCTCAAGAACATATTTCAACGGATAGGTTGACCATAGAGGACATTAAAAAAAGGTTCGTACGCAGCTGTGCACATTCACCATGTAATGCCATGGAGGCTGCTCATCGGTGACCCAGCGACGAGCTTCTAGCAGTTTCTTTTGTAAGCCAAGAGCCCCTTCTTCTGTATGGCTACTCCGCGACTTGCCAATGCGACTTGCGAATGATTGTGATCTAGTGGAAGGATGGTCATGGACGATATGCATCTCAGTACCAGAGCGGAGGAAACTCTCCGATACCCAAACCATCCAACTGCCGCGGTGACTAACATCCTATGATTTCATCTTTTGCAGCCAAAGACAACCTTTGAGGTAGGCTAAAAGACGAATGGTATACTGTTTCTAGTGAATCATCTTGGCGATCCCACTCATGAACCTGTTCGAGTCAGTTGACTCTTAGGCACGAACATGACCTTCTTCCAGCCACGAAATGTAAGCCAAATACTGCCTTATGGTGATCACATGATGGATGGTTCTCGCAAAACGTCGATGAGACGTTAAGATTTTGCGTACAACGCGAGGCTGACCTTTCTTCAGCGGACATGGTATGACTTGACTGTAAAATTACGTACTTTGCGCACTCGTGGCGCGGCCTAATTGTTGCAATAGTCGCTCTGCCGAGAAGCGTCATTCCATCTGCGCCCTGTTCCTCCAGTTCGTTAGGGCGACAAGCACTAGTGCAATGAGTTGCACACCAATCGAGCCTGGAGATATCTAAAGCACTTGGAGCTCAGTAAGGTTTTTTGATCAGCTACCAGTGGCCTCATTTGTGAGACCGTATCTAAAAACAGAGGAAAAAATAGCGCGGCTATTTGTACATAAAAAAAGAAGCGTCATGTCCCGTAAGCTGACACTACCTGGCAATTCTACGCATAATCCCATTTACAGGTATCTCCACTGGAGACTGCTGCAATGGGAGGAAACAGGAAAATGGTAAAAGACGCACTATAGCAGCGGGCTCTTGTTCGTCCTAGGGGCCGATTTTCGTGGACTTCTTTTATCCACACCCAGCGTAGAGGCATCAGCCCACTTCCTTCTGTAGATCGAATTTTAGGTGCTCATCGACCCACCACTCCTCCGGTAGCCAGCCATCTATGCTGTCGACAACCATCTGGATCGTGACATAATTGACTTGCATCCCACATAAAAGGGTGCGTCTCAGCCTTTCCTTGCCGCTGCGCATCTGAAGCCAAATGCTATTGAACCCTTGCCGCTTGCATTGGTTGCAGTCCCAAGATGCGCTCTGGTTTGAGTACTCTCGTCCGCCACACTCTGCCTACCCTCCATGGCCGCTCTATAACAATATCTATATCCCGACTATCCCAAACCAGCAAGAAGAATCTACCTATCAGAGACAAGGAGAGCTCTTCGCCTAAGGCCCCTGCTGCGAGGCCTAAGCCTACAGTCTATAACTCCAACATCACAGGTTCAGGGTCGGATCCTCGGAGTCAGCTCACGGCTGAGCAGAACAAGGAAGTGGATAAACATAACCGCCACTTTACGAAGAAGCATGCCCTGGAAGACAGGGCTAACGACAGGGGTGGCCCTCGTCATTAACGCCAGTTAGGTTCCACGTGCAGTGCTTTGAACAAGCCACCGATGTTCTGCTTGACTGTCACAATGATTGCATAAACTATCTGAGGTCAGTCGGAGTCTGGGCTTGGAACCCGTTCCGCTGTCTGACCCTGAGCGACAATAGTGCATGGGGCTGCTTAAGCTATGGGTGTTATTGAGTACTTGCCAATAGATGAACATTTAAGGCATCTTGAGGTATATCTAGCATGCCACGTGCTTACTGCACTGAAGAGAATTGATAACTTGTTTAAAAACATTCGCAACAAAAAGATGTGACGGTATAACGAATGATGCGATTACGTCTATGCATCTTCTCATCCTCTCAATCTCTGGACTTATTTACGTTAGTCTTCCCCGCCCCTCTCCTGCTGCCTTGGGTGTCAGGTATCAAACGAACCCAGATTGTTAACAGGCGTCCCTAGTAGGTGCGCCAAGATTAGAGACAACATGCTACACTGCAGTAGGTAGCCGTATGCACTCGCAGTGCCAGGTTATCACCAAGCACAGCTCCAAACATCAAGCCAGACATTCAAATACATGCGATCCCGCCCAACTGCCTGTCCACCTGACTCCATAACATCACATGTCATGTGTCCTCAGTATTATGTACCATGTTAAGAAGTGCTGGAACACATGTGTGAAAAGGTATCTATCAGCTGCGACTTAACGACAATAGGCCTTTCTCGATGAGCTGTTACACTAGAGTCTCAAGTTAGGTCTCGTCTATCACTATGTCCCCACTTCAGAACACGCCGTTCCGCTCTGCGGATATGAGCATGGTGCAGCTATTTGTCTACAACGAAATCAGTCGGGAGGTTGTCACTGCCCTTGGCGAACTTGGATTGTGCCAGTTCCGCGATGTAAGCCTCCATGCCCTATCCCCTCCTGGAATTCTACTCATATGTCGTTGCATCTAGCTCAATGAGGACGTAAGTGCATTTCAGCGTACTTTCACCCAGGAAATTCGATGACTACATAACGTCGAACGACAGCTGCGTATGTCATTGCAACCACACGGAAAGTATGCAGCCTAACAGGTCGCAGGATACTTCTTTGTGCAGATTGAAAAAGCCGGAATGATGGTACATAAGCTTGATCTTAATAATACGCATCTTGCGTCGCCATCTGCATCAGAAATTGATGAACTTGTTGAGCGAAGCCAAAAGCTTAAGCAGCAAGTCTCCTCACTCAGTGACAGCTATGAGGCACTCCAGGAGCTTGTGGTCAGCCTCACCGAATAGCGCTGGGTGCTGAGGGAGGCTGGCAGCTTCTTTGATTGCACCACCAGCAACATAGAGGGGATTCGCACTTCCCTGCGTAACAATGGCGTGGCTTTACTCTCCGATGTTGGACGGCATAGCACTACGTTGGACGTCGAGAGATCATTTTCTGGCATAAGCACCAGCTTCGTCGCTAGGGTTATATCTAGGGATCGTATTGCTACATATAAGCGGATCCTTTAGCGGACTCTTCGTGGTAACCTATACATAAGACAGTCAGAGATCCTGGAGCCGTTACTTAACCCCACAACTAATAAGATTATTAAGAAGAAGGTCTTTCTCGTCTTTGCTTATAAGGAAGAGAATATCGCCAAGGTCTAAAAGATATCTATATTTATGGGAGCGGGCTTATATGATGTTAATAAGGACTATAACCTGCGAGGTGACCAAATTCAAGAGGTGAATAATCGTTTCGACGACGTGCAGAGCGTCCTTTGTAATACTCGGGCCACTCTTAAAGCAGAGCTCCACTAAATCTCGCAGTCTCTGCCTAGATAATACTTATTATAAAAGAGAAGGCTATTTATACTACCCTTAACCTGTTCTTATTTGATCCTGCCTATTAGATCCTTATTATAGAAGGTTAGTGCCCCACTAACAATTTCCCTCTTATCAGATCTACTCTCCGGGACGTTACTAACTAGTTCGGCATCTCCACATCGTCCCTAATCAAAGAGGTTTAAACTAACAAGAAACCCCCTACTTATATAAAGATTAATAAGTTACTAAAGGCTTCTAGGCTATTATCAATGCGTATAGTACAGCCACCTATTAAGAAGTTAACCCAGCCGTGCATATTATTGTTACCTTCCCTTTCTTCTTTACTGTAATGTTTAATAACTTCGGGCACGCTATTATTATGCTCGCTACGGCATTGACTATAATCTATTAGGAGAAACCACTGCAGAAGATCACATTCGACCTGTTTGCTATAGTCTTCTATGGCCGATATATTATGCTGGTCTTGGCCGCCTTCTCTTTATTCACTGGCCTTATTTACAATAACACCTTCTCTAAGTCCTTGACCCTTTTTAACAGCGCTTAGATGTTTAAGAAGCCGGAAGGCTAGCGAGACAAAATGGTTATTTCTGCTACGTTGAACAGCGACGGCTATCGCCACCTGTTTGGCCTAGATTGGGCATAGTATAGGGCAGAAAACGAGCTTGTCTTTAATAATAGCTACAAAATGAAGATGAGTATAGTCCTTAGCTGGGCTTATATGACCTACTTGCTTTGCTACGCCTATATTAACGCGAGACATTTTAAGAAGCCTATTGATCTCTGGGGTAACTTTATTCCTGAAATGATTTTTTTCCAGGCTATCTTCGGTTACCTCGTCATGTGCATCATCTACAAGTGGTCCGTGGACTGGCTTGGCACTGGTGCGCAGCCTCCTGGACTTCTGAATATGCTGATCTATATGTTCTTGCAACCCGGGACACTTGATGAACGCTTGTACTCTGGGCAAGGGTATGTTCAAGTCACCCTGCTTTGCATAGCTTTTGCCCAGGTTCCGATCCTGCTCTTTCTCAAACCCTTTTATCTCCGCAGGCAGCATAATCGCGCCCGCGCTCAAGGCTACCGTGGCGACGGTGAAACCTCCGTTGTTAGCGGCCTGGACAGAGGCGATGAGAGCAGGGCTTTAATGGAAGGACAAGGTAATAGCTTTGATGAAGATGACGAGAGAGTCGCAGTAATTACCCAAAATATAGACGAAGATCCTGGCGAGTTCGAATTTGGCAAGGTCATGATTTACCAAGTTATCCACACTATTGGTAATCTGCTACTTTATTTGGAACCTAGGGAGACGCTGAGTCCTGACCTTTACCCGTAGAGTTTTACTTGAACAGCGTTTCCTATACTGCTTTATACCTACGTCTCTGGGCCCTATCGCTAGCCTATCAGCAACTAAGTGTGGTGCTTTAGAACATGACTCTGGGTCGGGGTATAAGGATAGGAGGTGTTGTGGGCGTTGTTATAATTGTTGTATGTTTTTATGTGTGGTTCTTCCTCAGTAAGCTTAGCTTTCCATCTCGCCGTACAATATGGACGTTAACAAATTTCATAGTAATTGTTATTTTAGTGTGCACGGAGGGTACCAGTGCTATGCTGCACTCGCTTAGATTGGCCTGGGTTGAGTCTTTCTCCAAGTTCGCAGAGTTCGCGGGTTGGCCTTTTGTACTATTCTCATTTAAAACTTTGTTGGAGCAGTCGGAAGAGTTGAAATTCTACTTGGCATGACAGTGCTTCCCATAATCCTTCCCATATCCCTTGCCATGGTACCATGTCCGTTGTCGCCATTATCTGGCACCGTGAAGGGAGCTGGGCAGTGATGTGCTATATATGCAATAACGACGGAAGTCGTGGATATTGCCTTCAGAGGACGTGTACTTCTGTGTGCAGCTCGCAGGTTTCCCGCTATAAGCCAGCTTGGTTGTAATGGGAGCGGTTGGCCCGCTAAATTCCAGGCGTCACAAGAGTCGTCAGCCAAGAGCTACATTATCATCCCAGCAATGCAATCGGCTGCAACACCTTAACTTTCATGATGGCCCACGGTAAGAAGCATGGTTTGAAGGACTGAAGTACCGTCACAGAGAGGAGGGAGGGTGAGTGGTAGCCATGGGTCAGGGACAGGGAGCCGGCAGAACACCTCGTCGGCGTAATGCTTCACAACCCAAGCATTCCCTAGAAATATAATGATTAAATTGATTTAGGCGGTCAATGTTCTGATAGCCTCGTGCGTTCCGCAGTGTGTCGTTGTACGTGTCACCGTGTATGTCGCTGTGTATGCTGCCGGGATCAATTTGAGCGATGCCGGTAGTTTGCAACTTTGCGGCCGCGCTGCGCAACATTCCTTACAGAAATTGATGGGGAACAGGGTGGGGTAACTAGGTGAGTCAAAAGTGTGACATATCTTTGCAAATAGAGATTCATATCTGTGCAAATAGCAATACTCTAATTGTATTACAGCTTGGAGCCTTTCTCCAGTGTTTTAGAATCCTATCTACGGCAGCTGAAGCTGTGCCGGCTGTCAGTGAATGAGTTTTAAGGGCCCGAGCAACTGGCCAAGCCTTGCCTTGAATCTTGGAACACAAGGGGAACCCATGATCCCACAGCGCCACCTTTGTCCCTGCCCGCCGTTCCACGCTTTGCCTATCCACGAGTCCCTTAATGAGCCTTCATTGAACTCATCGAGTCGTTTGTAGCACCTTGTCGACCAGGCATCTGCACGAGGGTCTAAGTTAGATAGGTGCTCTGAATGTGCATTGCACTTTAGCTGGCTAACTTGCCTCCACTGTCTGGATGGTGCCTTCCATCAATATCTTCTTGATTGCCTCGTTGAAGTCCTCGGTTCCGAACTCAGATGCAAGGATGCCTTTGGAGGCGGTATCGTACGGGCCCTGTGCACCTTGCCTGTACAATACTTGTTAGCATACGGCGCCTCGATCGTGGGGTATTGTACGCCGATGACTATGTGGTACCGCCATAGTAGCGCCACCAGCCAACAACACATTTTCCCATGAAACATGGTTATACAGAGTACTCTCAGTTCTCAGTCGAGATGTTGCTGGTTCGGGGAGATTACTCCAATGGGGAAGGCATGCAGAAATTGGCTTACTTGTGAGTCTGGAAGACCACAAGCGGGGAGACGAAATGAACCAGAGGGATGCTGTTGTGGTTCATCCACTTCTTGTATGTTCGAATATGATGTAGTCGTCAAGCTTGCCCTTATAGTGGACCTTGGACTGTGATCCTTCTCCTCGAGTCATTTTGGTAGATTAGTGCAGCAACAGTGAGGATCTGAATGGTGGGGGATATCATGTAACATCGACGTCACTTAAAACGTCTCCATGGGCATCTTTTGTTTATATGGCATTGGAATATTCATGATGCCATGGATATGTCATATCAATTCAATTATATTGGATACAAGTATACTGTAGGCTGTGCTCTTGTGACCAATAGCGATCTTGAGAATACTGGGAAGAGTGAGCAGGAGACCAGTCCGATACTCAAATTATCACACCAGTACTGTACCTGTGCCCTAATGTTAGGTTGCAAGTTGATGATGATTGGGTTGAGCCAGCCTTGGCGAAATGCAGTCATACACCGCGACTGAAATCCGACGACCACAGCTAGTCGTGGCTGCCCATACCAAGAAGTCGCCCCGAGACCAACTCCTCACCGATGGCCATGGTGATCCTGATTGGTTTTTACTGTCGGAGGCGGCTCCGAAGCCTCTGCCAAATGAGCAGACAACGAGGCTTGGAACGACATGGCCCGGTTAGGCCCATTACCAGATTTGCCTAATTCTCCACCTTTCTATGGGCGCGTCGTCATGGCACCGTCATCAGACTGCGTCTGCGAGAGCTACCCGCCAATGGAATGTTCTAGACCAGGTATTTCCGTTTAACGTGACGTGGTTATCGATCTAATGCGCAATATGGCACCCTCTCCTGGAGATGGGCAAATCTTCATTTGAGTGTCTCGATTAAAACTGATGGCATGTGTTTGGTTTTGAACTGCTGATTCTCAGATGGAATAGGTAACGTCTTTCCCAGTCCCATTAGTGCAAGTAAGAGACGTTAAGTGGCGACGACATTAACATTGCCGGTCTCCCACACCATAATTTACCATACCGACCAGCAGTAACCAGATGGCTGCGTCGATGGCGCTGCGGAGCATTTCTAGGACGTCTGCTAACATGTTAGAAGCGTCATCTATTTCCGGCGATGACTTTGTAGATGAAGATCAGTACAACTAACTTCAGCCCTTTCCAACCTAGCATACTTTACGATCCCAAAGTCAGTGCCATCTATCTCAACCATGGCCTTTCATAATATACGGAAGTCAAAGTTTAGAGTAGAAATTACACAAAAATAACCAAGTATTGATGACCAATATGCTATATACCTACATTTAAATGTGAAGTCGAACTGCTGTGACACATTATGGCGTGGAGTATGTTTAAAATGCTAGTTAGAGGTTTAATTTGGGTTTAAGAGTGGGACGGTTTTTCGTAGGTGACGTGCCCGTGCGGGGTAGTAATGTCGGCATTTTCATCGTGGCAAAAAGCCCTCCTGTCGCTCATGCAGGAGATGTGCCTCCGGGCGTTTCCTAACAGCTTTGGAACTGCCGAGGCTATCCGTCAAGCAAATTGTTCCACAGCAAATGATTCCGTCGAATTTGACGTGCATTTTATTTCTGGGGGTAACTTTAAGAGCTGGTCTCCGCATGGCTAGGGTTGGCTTGGCCATTACTGTGCCCTTCTGTCTTCTATTAGCCTGCTCTCTGCTTCCTACACAACCCATTGTTGACTATACTCGACGTGATATCTGATTTTGTTCCCGGTAACCCCATACCTACTAGGTTGCTGCCCGTTAACTCGGTTAATGAATACTAGCTATTATGCGTGAGATTGTGAGTGTACCTCAAATGCCGATTTTCACGAAGCTCTACGTTCTAATTTCATGCTCCATCGTCCTGGCTCCAGGTGCATCTCCAGGTGGGCCAATGCGTGAGCGCCAAACACAATTACATCTCTTCCTTGGCAATTGATATTGACCGTAATAGGGTAACCAAATCGGCTCTGCCTTCTGGCACGTCATCTCAGGCGAGCACGGCTTGGATAGCAGTGGCATGTAAGGAAACCTCGCAAGTTAGTGCGAATTTCCGTTATTCATTTTCTGATGGTTCAATGTAGGTATAACGGAACCTCTGACCTCCAACTCAAGCGTATGAATGTTTACTTCAACGAAGTGCGTGGCATTACATAACTCTTTCCATATTGATTTCTGTCTCTAAACAAACCCGCTTAGACATCAAGTAATAAATATGTTCCGCGGGCTGTTCTTGTTGACCTAGAGTCCGGCACGTTGGATGCGGTCCGGGCTGGTATTCTTGGTCAGCTATTCCGACCAGACAACTTTGTCTTTGGACAGTCAAGCGCAGGTAACAACTGGGCTAAGGGCCACTACACCGAGGGTGCTGAGTTAGCTGACCATGTGCTCGACGTGGTCCGGCGCGAGGCTGAGGGCTGCGATTGTCTCCAAGGGTTCCAAATCACCCACTCGCTCGGTGGTGGCACTGGTTCCGGCATGGGGACACTGTTGATATCTAAGATTCGAGAAGGTAAGATCGAGATACAATAGTGTGATAAACACATTACTCTATTTAAATCTTTGTCTATTTTGATACTAACAACTGCTCCAATAGAGTTCCCTGATCGCATGATGGCTACCTTCAGCGTTATACCGTCGCCAAAGGTATCTGATACTGTCGTGGAGCCATATAACGCTACACTGTCGGTCCATCAGCTGGTTGAGAACTCGGACGCCACTTTCTGTATTGACAATGAGGCCCTGTACGATATATGCACGCGTACATTAAAGCTGTCGAATCCTTCATATGGTGACCTGAACCACCTTGTATCTTCTGTCATGTCTGGTGTATCAACGTCACTGCGCTTCCCTGGCCAGCTAAACTCAGACCTACGCAAAATGGCCGTTAATATGGTACGGTAAATTTTCAGTAACCTATATCCGGACAACAGACTTTCTAAGTGTTTTTCCACTGCTCTAGGTTCCTTTCCCCCGCTTGCATTTCTTTATCGTAGGCTTCGCGCCTCTAATCAACCGCGGCGCGCAATCGTTCCGCGCAGTCACAGTGCCCGAGCTCTCCCAGCAGTTATTTGACCCTAGGAATATGATGGCCGGCTCTAATTTTCGTAACGGCCGCTTCCTGGCCTGCTCTGCCATGTTCCGTGGCAAAGTGTCTATGAAGGAGGTAGAAGATCAAATGCGCAACCTGCAGCAAAAAAACTCGGCGTATTTTGTAGAATGGATTCCTAACAATGTCCAAACAGCACTTTGCTCTGTTCCTCCACAGAGGTTGAAGATGTCTGCTACCTTTGTGGGTAACTCGACTGCCATACAGGAGATTTTTAAGCGTGTCGGCGAGCAGTTCACCGCCATGTTCCGCCGCAAAGCATTTTTGCACTGGTATACAGGAGAAGGCATGGACGAGATGGAGTTCACGGAAGCCGAGTCTAACATGAACGACTTAGTGGCAGAATATCAGCAATATCAGACAGCTGCCACCTATGAAGACGAGGAGGGGTATGCCGAGGAAGACGTCCCTGATGAGGCGATAGCTTAGTCCGAATATCTTCTTGCTAAGCAATTTGTATTGTTGATTTGTTCCTGCCAGCCATAACCAGACAGTTTTATGTTTTCAAAGAGGAGAGTCTCAAAGGTTCTTACACGTTATCAGTCCAGGTCCGGATTGCGATAAATAATGCAAAGCGTGTGCTAGAGCCAAAAATTGCATGGTCTTCGCTCGAGATTCCATATTTACTTTCAATTGCTGTGATCTCTAGGTCAGTACTTGTGCCACATCTTTTCAAAAGGGAGTTGATACTCGGGCATGACTCTTCTCCGGGCATGACTTTTGCCACTTTTGATTCGCTCATGCCTTCTTGGTCCACTACGGATAGATAGATTTTATTTCGCCCGGAGGGAAGTCCTTAAAAGGCCACAATACTAAATAGTAGCTAGTTAATAATCTGGGTTTATTATATACTTAATACTTTAAGCCCTATAAATAATTAATATATTACTAGTAAATTAACCTTATTATTATTTATTTTATAACTAGCTTACTTAAAAGTTAAATTCTTTAAGTATCTAGTATTCTATTCTTAGTAATTAAAATATAGTCTACTAAAACCCAAGGCTATATTATATTAATAGAATTACATGCTAGGTATTATCTTACTGCTAGCCGCTAATCCGCGTCTAGTCTTTTTGTATTAAGCGAAAATACAATTACTTACTGTATAGACAGCTTATATATCTGGCTTTTACTTCTTATTATTTAGCGCAGCCTTTTCTCCTAAAAAAGAAAAATAAGTTTCTAGTCTTAATTTATAAGTATTAGAATATAATATCTCTGTATAATTTCCACCTCTTATAATAAAAGAGAAAATACTTAATTATCTCCGCGGCCTAGGCACTACTAACAGGTATATTAGACTAAATTCTTTTTAGTTTTATAAGGGAGTTATTACGACCTAGTTACAAGCTGCAGTGTAAATCGCAGGTTAGGCTGGCTGTATAAGCCGCTAGATAGCTTAAGTATAGTAAGTAATAAATTAATAGTTAAAATAAGCTATTAATAAGAAAGAGTTTATTAATTATTTAATAAACTTTAAATAAATTAATAATATATATATAATTATAATTTACTAGAACTTTAGTAAATAAAAAGTAAATATTATAATATATAAGAACTTTTAAATTTATTTTATAAATAAATTTTAGCTTTTTAACTTTTAATAATAATTATTATATTAATTTAATAAATTATTATATTAAATAAGCTTTACTTATAACTTTTTAACTTTAATTATTTAATTATAATTTATAACTTATTATTAATATAATACTTAACTACTTAAATTAATTACTTTAATAGCTTTATTAATATAAATTATAACTAGTTTATCTCTTAAAAACCTTAATTATTACATGTTAAAAGCTCTTATTTAAACTACTATTATATTACTCTAAGTAATATTTAATAACTATTAATATAATACTTATAATACTTACTTTATTTAAAATAATTATATTACTAGTACCTTAGAATTTTAAACCCTAAAACTTAACCGCGAGGCCGCTAGTAGTTGGCGCTAGTTTCTAGGTAGTAAGTAGGTAGGGTATAAGGTTTTACTGTAGTGTATATAAGCTATTTACGCTAATTACTAGCTATATTAACTATTAGCTAAAGTTAAGTAAAAGGTTTTTACTTTAAGGTTAAAACTCTTTTTTTTTTTTTTTAAGGTTTTTTTTTTCTTAAAGTTAAAAAGAAAAAAAGAGAAAAAGAGTTAATATAAGGAAAAAGAAGGGCAATTATTACCTAAAATAAAGAGAGATAAGAGAAATAAAAAGAAATAAGAGAGACAGAGAGAGAGAAAAAGAGGGGCTATAACTAGCTGCTTACCCGGTAATTTAATTAAATTGCTTATATGTATTTACATGCTTACTTGCTTGCTTACTTGCTTGCCTGCTTACTTGCTTACTTGCCTGCTTACTTACTTACTTACTTACTACTAAAACAGGTAAAGTATAATATATATATTTACTTACCCTAATTTTATTTTTATAAGAATAAAATATAGTATAATTACTAGCTAACTAATTAACTAACTAATTATAGTCTTACTTATTAAGCTCTTAATAGCTCCTAATAATAATAAATATATAATAATTATATATACTATTTTATCTAATAAATAGCTAAGTAAAAGCAGAACTAAAAAAATAAAAGACCCTATTAAATATAATATAAATTTATTCTTATAAAAATAAAACTAAACTATAATTATACTAATAAAAAAGAGGGGATAATTAATAATATTAAGGTAAATAGTATATTATAGCTCTAATACTACTCTATAAAAAAAGTTATTATTTATTATATATATAGCTTTATATTAATATTACATATTTTAAACTACTTATTATAATACTATTATTATATTCTACTCTAGAAATATAAGGTAATTACTTACTATTATAATAAGTCTAAAATAATTATTATAGAGTTTTCTTATAATAAGAGTAGTAAATTTACCCGCTACTTTACTTATAAACTTAACTACCCTTACTATTTTATACTTAAGCTTACTATCCGCCCTAGCTATACCTATAAAAACTATAATAACTACTAGTATCTCACTATAAGCTATAAAATACTAAAAGTATACTATAATAACTAGTATATATAAAAAATCTCCTAGGTAAGCCTAGTATAGTAAAGTATAATATTACTATAAACCTTTTTTATTATACTTAGTAATATTATCTACTACTTTTATATTAAAAGTAAGGCAAGTAAGATAACTAGTAGTTACTAGCTACTAGTAACTAGCACTATAATAATAATAGTAAATATAAAGGATAATAATAATAAAAAGGAGAAGAAAAAGAAGAAGAAAAAGGAGAAGAAAAAGGAGATTATAAATAAAAGTAATAATAATAAGTATAAAAATAATAATTAAAAGGTAAATAACCCTAGTAAATTATTATATTAAAGGGCTATTATAAATAAGATTAAGAGTATATAATAGCACAACAAGCAGAACTAGGAGGAGGCCTAGTACCTTATTACTAAAAAAGCTACTTTATAACACAAGATAATAAACTAGCTTAAGCGGACTAGCTAAAGCTAATACTTTAATAGTTAAGATATTAGTAATATTACCCAGCTAGTATAAATACCTTACTCTAAGTAGCAGGACCTTTACAAAATAACTACTACTACTTACACGCTTTTCTTTAAGTACTATATTAACAGCCTTACTACTATACCCTTTATAACCTAGCTATTACTTGCTAGCTTATACCTTAAAAACGCTTATAATAGGCTATTTAAGCCGCTCTAAGAACAGACTAGTATAACCTAGTATTTAAGATACTAGTAATAATTCCTCTACTACTATATTAACGTCTTACTACTAGATAAAGCAGCACTAAAAGAGGAGTATAAGTTCTACTTTACTACTAGATAATAAAAAGCGCTAAAAGAGCTTAAAAATTACCTTAATAATAGCTGCGCTACTAAGAACACACTATAAAACAAAGTGCTTATAATATCTACTAGTTTCTAGATACAATAAATTACTAGAGACCTATTTAAGAGCTCCTTTTAGCACTTTATTACTATCCTAAGTATTAACACCAAGATAATATAATTATAACTAATATATAACTTTATATATATGCTTACTAGCCTTGTTTATATAAGTTAAGCCCTACTCGCTAAATAAGCTATACCTATACAAGAAAAGGTAATTATATATAACCTTAAGACCTGCTTTAATAATATATACTAGACCTAGCTATATAAGGCCACTTATAGCCCTATAAGTTATATTCTTAGCCTACTACTATATAACTGTAAAATAATTAACAAGATAAGTAGCTATATTACTATATTATAAAATAGCGCTAATAATACTATATACTATAAGAGCCGGCTAATTATTATAGCTAGTATCCAGGACATAATAGCTAGGTTAACAGCCAATACTAAGGACTTATTATAAGACACCCTTATATTCCAGGATAATAGTAGTAGCGGTAATAATAACAATAATAATAATAAGAGCACATAAATAAACAAGCATAAAAATACTAAGAGTATAATAAACTACTACTTTATTATACTACTAGTACTTATATAAGATAACCTTATATAAATATAGTAGAGCTAGTCCTTTATACACCTTAATAGCCTCGTTAAATACTAAGACAAAATACTTAAGGACCTTATTACTAGTAACTAAAAGTTAAAGTTCTTTAATACTTATAATAACTAGAAAAAGAGTATTATAGTGTAGTACTTATAGCTAGTTATAAAGTTTAAAGCTAATTTACTTATACTAGTATATATAATAAGTAGTTAGCCTACTTAAAGCAAAAAGATTTTAAGCCTATACTTTATTAATAGTATTAACTATAATTATAATATTTTTATTATTAATAGTAAAATTATACTAGTATTTTAATACTATAAGTTCTAGGCGCACTTTAACTCCTTTTATATTATACTATAATTCTTGCTTAATTATATTAGCTAGCTTATAGTACTATATATAGTTTATATCTGCCCCTTAATTAACTACTAGCTAGCAAAGAAGTAATCCCTTATAAGTAAGGTTACCCCTCTTAATAACTTTATATAATAACATAATAATAGCGCTGCTTAATAGAGCTATTAACTATTAATAGTACTAGCTATAAGAATAAAGTAGTATATAAGCACTAAGCTAATACTATAGAACTAGTAGTATATAGTTATTATTATAAGCTAGAAGTACACTTATAAGTAAGAGCAGGCTAAAGCCGACTTTACTAATAATAGTAATAATAATAATAACATAAACAACTACTAAGTAGTAAATAACCTAGCTATTACTTATATAACTTATACTATATAGTACTATAGCATATTTATTAACGTATTATAATATTTAATAGTTAAGTCTTTTAAGGTATTTAGCTAGGTAAGCTATTAATAGCACGAATTCCTTAAGTGCTATAACTACACTCTAGAATTTACACTAATACTACCTTAATAAGATAATATAAAGAAAAAAGAGGGTATTAAGGGGGGGAAAGCAAGGCAGGGAAAGCTTATTAAGCGCTTATAGCGGTTAACTACCCTAGACTTAACACGCAAGTTAACCTTAAAGCTAGTAATTAAAAAGATAAGGCCCGCGGCTATAAATTACTATAATAATAATAATAATAGTAGTAATAGTAATAATACTCCTAATAATAATAATACTACTCTCTTACTATAGTAGTATTTACAAGACGTTCTTAGTAATAAAATAGCTAACTTTTACTTACTTTAATAAGAAGAAGCTATACTTATACTTATAATTAAAAAGATACTACTAATAGTTATACTCTTAATTAAAGGCAAAAAGAGCTTACTCTTTATAATCCCGGTTATACTCCTAAATATAAGTATTACTATTATTATATTACTATTTACTATATTTAAGGCCTAGCTTATATAGCGCTATATTAACGCTAGGCTTAACTATATTATATAGCTAAATATAGCCTGCTTTTAGCCCTGGCTTATAATTATTTTAGTTAAGGCTGCCTTCTTTAATAACTTTCTTATTTAAGCTGCTAACCTAAAAACTAAAAGCTGCTTAAATAAAATTATAATTAATAAGTATTACTTTACTTTTACCGCGGCTAATAAATACTGCTTATAATTTAAGGGCCTTATACTACTATAAACGCTTATATACCTTATTATTTACCTTACTAGTACTCTCCTGCTACTATATTAGTATAAGCTTAAAACTATACTACTAATAAAAAGGCCCTTTTATATATAGTTATTAACCTATTACCTCCACGCCTACTATGCTATTTATAAGGTTAAGTTAGGCCACTTCTTTTAGGAAGCTATATAGCTTACTATAGCCCGCCTAGTAAGTAATAATACTATAATAGTAATAACACTAATTAATAAGAGAGCTAAGGGGATTATTTTCTGCCTTAATTATAATAAGTATAAAGTAGTAACAAGTATAATAAAGTGCTATTATTACTATATTATAAGCTAGTAGTTAACTAAGTCCACGGAAATTACCCGCTAAAATACTAGGTTCTAGAGCTAAGTCCGCGGCGAGTCCCTAAGCTTATATATTATAACTATAACTGCTCTTAATATAAAGCTTAATATTACTAGTATTACTTATATTATCCACTTTAACTTGCTTAAAACCCTTATTAATTACACCTAAAAAACTAGGTAAAGTAAGCGCGCTAGTAAGGTATTTATAGCTAATATTATTATTAAAGAAAAGAACTAGCTTACCCCTATTAATACTAGTAATATAAACAAGTTTTCTAATATTAAAAGGCGCTTTATTAACTAGTTTATTAGTATTATAAGCTACTACTATTATATTTTTAACTAGTATATAAACAAGAACAGCTATAATTATAAAAGCCTTATTAAGGCTACCCCTTATAATAACTATAAGTAGCAAGTAAGTATCTTATAAGAAAATAAAGCGCCTTTACGTAGTATTACCTTGTACTAGTAGTAAACTTATTATATTACTAGTAGTATAATAGCTATAATAAAAGCGCTAAAGAAGATCTAGCTACTAGTAAAAGAGCTAGGTAGCTAGTAAGGGCTTATATACCGCTCTTACTAGCTATTCAAGGGGGCTATTAGCGCTTAGTACGCTTAGTACATATATAATAATATTAATAATAGACTCTCCTTTAAGTCTTATATAAACTTTTAAGGCTTAATTAACTATTATAAGGACCTTTATGCTATATATCTTAACTGCTTTTTCTATTATATATTACAAAAAATTTACGCTAACAAGTACTTATTAAAGGGGTAAGCGTGCTATTATAAGTATATTATTTTTCCTCTTTACTTTATAACTATAATTAACCCCGAGCTATAATGCTTTATATAAGCGTTTTTTATTAGCTACAAACTTAAGGGCCCTAAAAACTATACTAACTAGCTAGGTTAAAAGCACTTAAAGCTAGTTTATAAGGAGAAAATAACTAATATAATAGTTGTTTTTAATCTCCTTATAAACTAGCGCGCAAGAGAGCTATAAAATAAGATATTAATATTATAAAAGTAAAGTTTATATAGCTAAAATAAGGGTTTATAACCTTTATATAACACTGTATATAAAGCAGAGTAAGCTATAAAGCAGCTAAGTTATTATAATATATATAATTATAATTTAAGCTAGTATACTTAATTAATAGTAAGTTTATAGTATACTATTAGGCAAATAAGAAAGCAGAGTAAAACCTGGCCTAGACTTATATTTAGGAATATAAAATACAGCTATTCTATACACTAACCCCTTATATAAATCCTAGATCCTACTTTAATTCTCCTTATTATTTATAATAATATACTATTATATCTAGAATAATTATAACGTTATTTATAAATTAAGTATAAGGGAGCAGCCTATCTCTACCCCGCTTAATACTAGGTTTAGTTAATAATTATAATTTTATTAAATACTTACTAAGCCTAACTATTTAGCTAAATAAGGCTATTTTTGTTTATTTACTTATATAGCCCCTTATATAAGTATATAAAGTCCCCTTTTTCCTCTCTCCCTCCCTTATATAATTTAATTTTATATAATATAATACTATAATAAGCTTATATATTTATATAAGGTAGTTACTACTTAACCTAGTATAATAACTTTATATTTTACCTGCTTATAAATTATTTTTTATAATAGTTCTACTTATATTTTATATTTAAGGAAATAAATTATATTAATAAAAAGTAAATTAAAGCTATATAAACCAGGTATTATAGCTTAAAGCTATATATATAATAAAAAAAGCGGGTCTATATAACTTTTTTAAAAGGCTTTTTTTTTAATTTTTTTAATTTTAACCTCTTTTTTTCCTTTTATTCTTTTTTTCTTTTTCCCTTTTTTTTTTTTAGCTTTTTATAATTAATCTTCTTTTTCCCTTTTAGAAATTTTTATTTTCTAGTAAATAAAATCTGCTTTAAGTAAAGCTAATATATAAATAATTAATAATAGTATTTTAGTATTATTATATAAGTAAGCGCTTATTTCTACTTATTATAATACTAATTTTTAACTTAAAAAAGCATAAAAACCTGCTTAAAAACATAAATAGTATTATAGTAATAAATAACTAGAATAAAAGAGCTAAATAAGTATTTAATAAGAATAAAAGTAAGAGTAAAGCTAAAAATAATAATAAGATTAATAATAAAAATAAGATAACTACTAATAGTAAAAGTAATAACTAGAATATTAATAAGAATACTAATAAGAATACTAATTATATCTTTAACTTTAAGCTTATACTTAAATTAGTATATAATCTTACTTATAAGGACCTAACTAATAAACTTAAATAGTAATTTAATAAGGAAATTATTAGCTTTAGCTAGACTAAGTACCTAGAGGCTAATATATATCTTAAAACTTAAGAAAAAATATTAAAGTATTAAGAGAAATAAGAATCTTTTAAGTACTTATCTGGATTAAACTTACTTATTAAGATAAATATATAACCTTTATTAATAGCTAGTATAATAATAATTTACTATAAGTTTAATTATATTTTATTATTATATATATTTACTAATAATATTAGTATATATACTTATTTTTATTATTAATATTAAAGTTCTACTATATTCTCTTATTTTACTTTATACCTCCCTTTACTATAAGCCTTATAAGGTGTATTTTATTTATTTAAAAATAAAAAAAAGGTAGGCTTAATACTATATAACTGCTTATTTTTATAAAAATAAAATACGCTTTTATATATAAGAAAACTATTACTACTTATATATATACTTTATATTAATATAATTTACTTACTTATACTTATACTCTTTATTTATTTAAGAATAAATTATAGTTTAAATTTTATTTTCTAGAAAATAAAATCCTGCCCTTAATAAAAAGGGAAAACCTCTTCTTATACTAGACTTAATTTATTACCTCTCCTTTTTAGGCTACTTATTAACTCCTTATTAATTATATTCTTTTAAACTAATAGTATATAAATAAATATAATTAATATTATTACCTTAAATAATATATAATATTACTCTAAGTTTATTAAGACTTATATAAGATAAATACTTATATAAACAAATTTAACTTAAAATTAAAAAGGCTTATATAACTTAAAATACCCTTAACCTTTACTTAAATCCTGATATTCTAGTTTTAGTATTTAATAAGTTCTACGTAAAGTATTAATAATATATTATATTACTTAATAGCTCTATTTAAGTAAGCGCTAATACTTTAATACTAAGTAAGATTATAACTAGGCTTATAAATAATAAATGTATTTATTAGATTCTTAATAATATTATAATATTACTTAGAACTTTTAAGTTTATCTTAATTATAAACCTAGTCCTTAATAACCTTAATAATAATATAGTCTTACTAGATATTAAGGCTACTTTTCTTATTAATACTATATAAATACTAATTATAAGTTCTATAAAATAGGTTAATAAACTAGATAAACCTATACTTAGTTTCTTATTTAACCTTATAGCTTACTTATATTAATAAGTAAGCCTAGGAAATAATATTAACCCTAGTAAGAAGGGCCACGAAAAGGACCCTTTTATTAGTTTATATTTAGTAGAGAACTTTAACTAGGTTATTACTATAATAGCTTATAAGTTCTATTATTATAAATATAAGGATTACTTTAAGGGTATACCCTAGTTTAAGTTACTTAATCTTAAAAAGTTCCCTAGTTATTATAACCTTAAAACTAACTTAAAGGCTACTACTAGTAATTTTACACTTATAAAAGCTAGTAAAGTAAGCGTTATTATTATTACTAAGAACTAGAGCATTTATAAAGCGCTATATATAACTAGATAGAATACTAAAGTAATAATAAGAGCTAATACTAAAAAACTCTAGTAAGCCTTATAAATATTCTTAAGTATATCCTCTTCTAGTAATATTACAGCTAGTAATAATAATACTAGTTAAGGTAATAACCTGTTTATAAATATTATACTTGCCTAGCCTTAACTATTACTATAAAGCTAACTTATCCCGCCCTTTAATTCTGATCTCCTAAATATAAATAATAAGCTAGCTATAATATTATTAAAGTAATTTAAGAGGTATTTAAGAAATATTATTAATAATAGCTCTAATATTATTAATAATATAAATAGTATATATTTATCTACGTAAAAAGCCCTATTAAACTGCCTTAAATACTAGTATAAAATAAATAAGCCGGATCTTGCTAATATCTAGATTTAAAAGCGTATTAAGTATACTACCTACTAAGTCCTAGCTAGCTTATATTTAAATATATATATAATATAAGTTCTCTACTTACTATACTATATAAAAGCTATAAAGGAATATAGTAGTATTAATATAAATATATTAGAAGAGGCCTATAAATATTGCTTCTTAATTAGCGCTAATATATCTAGTATCTAACTAGACAGCTCTATTAAGTAGAATAAGATATTTAAACTCTTTAATATCTGCCTAGAAACACTCTGTATATATAAGAATAAAGTAATAACCTAGCCCCTTCTCTTATATTAAGTAGTTAATAAGTATATTAGCTATTTAACTTTAAACCCCCCTTACCTTATATCTTTTTCTTTCTAGTAAGGCTTAAGTTCTATTTTTAGAAAAATAAAATAAGACTAAGTAGCTGCTTTTTATCACCTTTTACTACTACTCCTTATTTTTATATAATAGTATATAACTAATATTATAATAGTTATATAAATATAATTAACTTAAAGATAAGTCTTAGTAAAATTAAGCTTATATATGCCTTAATTCTTATAAAAAATAGGTTAAAAATTCAAAAGAATTATAAACTTAACTATATAAAAAATATAATAACACTTAGAAAAATATTTTACTCTACTTTTATCTTATTACTTATCTTTACTTTTAGGTAATTACTACTAGAGTTTAAGTAATACTAGCCTACTTTAACTACTTTCTACTATTAAGCTATTACCTCTTAATTAGAGATAAAAGGTATAATAACCCTTATAATTAAGGAACTTATACTTAAATTATAAGAGCTAGATAAAAAGCGTAATAACCTAAAAATTAGTTACACTTATCTTACTATAATTTATTTCCTTGTAAATAAAACGTATACATAACTTAACCCCCCCCCCCTAATAGCTTTTTTATAGTATAACTTGCTAATATAATGCTTACTTATCTTACTAATAAACTAGCTATATTATTATTTTTATTATATATTTTATAGTATACTATTATATTCTAATAGTTATATAAAACCGCTTTATTTTTACTAATAAAAAGGGCGCCTTAATTACAAATAATAATAATAATAATAAAAATAATAAATTACTATTTCCTACTAAGCTTTATTATAGTACTAGCTTATATAAAGATAATATAAATAAAAAAGAAGTAATTAAAGTAAATAAGTAATAGTACTTCTAGTATAAGTAGTATAAAACTACTAAGTACTATAACTATAATATTAAAGGTAAAGAGGTCTACTTTATCTAGTAGCAAGAAAATATTATTTTATATAGTAATCTTATCTAGTTCTATTTTAAGAAGAAAGTATTTAAGGAATTAAAGTTTAAGTTTATATTTTATAATAAAACTTATACCCTTAAGAATATTACTAGTATTATAAATAACCTTATCTGGATATTACTAGCTAATATAATTATTTATATTACTAGTACCCCTATTATATTCTTATTCTGTGATTACTTAGAGTTTATAATTATTTTATAGCTTAAAGCTAAACTTAATAATAAGTAGTTTACCTAGGCTATACTATATAACTTTAAGTTTAATATTTTAAGTTTATAATACCCCTAGTATAATTTATATGCTCTAAAGAATATAATTAAAGTTATTAAAATAGCGGCTAATAAACCTAAAATTACAGATAATAAAAATAAAAATAATAACCTTACTAATAAAATCCTTATTAAGATTAAAACTTAAAGTATATTATACCTTAACTTTAACTTACCTAAGAAAATATAAGCTTAATTAGCTACCTTAATTACTCCCCCTCTTAACGCTAATAAAAACTAGGTGCTATTCTGTGTATAGGAAGTGTCCCTAGGTCTTTTATAAAAGGCTAGTACTAATACTAAATATAGAATTAATTTTAGCTATAATATTATAGGCCCTTTATTTAATAGGTACTATATTAATTAAAATAAGTATTTAAGAATTACTCTCCTAGATAAATTTAACTACTTCTTATTAGTTAATCTTCTATTATTAATAGTATATATAAAAGAGCTTAAGTACTATTTAGAGTATACTAGATAAGTATTAAAATATAGTTTAGCTATAACTTATAATATAATTTAATTAAACCCTAATAATATAACTAATAATAACTAAACCCTTTATAGTAGAGATAGTATTAACTTACTAGAAAAACTAGCTTAAAATCTTAACTTTAGTATACTATATACTAGTACTCTTGTTGCTTATAACGCTTAAAATAAGTAAATACTTAAGATTAACCCTTAAAAGATCTTTAGTAATAAATTTGCCTTAAAGCTAATTAATAAAGTATAAAAAGCTGTAAACTAGGTTAACCCTAATAAGACTACTAATAAGTTAAAGTAAAACGCCTAGGCCACAGCCTAGTAACTTATCCTAGAAACTAAGTATATTAACTAACTTCTAGATAATAACCTTTTTAGTAGTCTCAACTACTTTTACTATAATATAGCTATAAACTTAGGGATTCTTAGCCTTAAAACACTTTTTATATAGCTTACTTAGCTTACAGCTACTAATTTAATACTAGTATACTCGCTAGAAATTATATATAAAATAGTAGTTATAAAATACTAGAACCTAGTCTTATTTTATAATAACTTATAAATTTAAATATAAGTCTTAGTAAGCCCTTGTCCTTTATTTCTAGATTAATAATACTATTTACTTACTTAACAGGCACGTTTTATATATAAGTAAATAAAATAGCTATTATCCTTTACTATAAGCTAGATAGCTCAGAGTAGCTACCTTTAATAAGATAATTATAGCTAAAAGAGCTAGGCCTAGGAGTATTTTATTTTTAAGAAAACAAGATACTACTTAGAACCTAATATATAATACCTTATTATTTTATTTATTAACTAACTTTATATTACTTATAAGTAATTAGAGGCTACTAGCTATATTACCGGCTTTATTACCTAAATAGTATAACTATAAGACAAGGCTATTAATAAGGCTAAGGCTATATTTAACTTCTAGGATTTAATACTATTATTATTTATCTTTATTACTAATATTTAAATAAGTAGAACTAATATTAACTTATAAATAAACTATTATACTAGTATTTTTACTTACTACTCCCTGAACTTAAAATATAAAAAGTAAGTTATTACCTAGTTATATTAAATTAGCTAGAAAAAACCTATTATCTAGTACTAGCTTAAAGTTAAGAATTTATTTTATAACTAGTAAGAATACTATATAGTTAATAAGTATATAACGTAAATATTAGTTAAGACCCCCTTTAAGAACTTGTAAATAAACAATAATATCCTAGAGATTATCCTTTATAAGCTTATATAGCTACACCTAGGTATCCTATATAACTAGCTAGCCGCGTAAATACTTATAGTTATAAACTCAGATAAATATAACCTATACTATAACGTAACTTATAAGTTTGCTATAAAACTATTATTAATTACTATTATATACTTATTTATTTACTATAAGGATAACTCTACTATATATATCTTTTAAGCTAATAAGATCTATACTATAATCGCTATTATTCTATATATTATTAAGAACTATAATCTCTAGTATATATTAAACTTATAATTATAGTCTACTAATAAAATTCATAATTTCCTAGTTATAAAATATACTAAGTATTATAGTACCGCTAATATTAACCCGGAATTAAAGGCTAAGCTTAATAAGGATACTAAGAAGCTTAAAAAGGGGTAAAAAAAGCATAAAAGAAAATATTAACAAGATATATTACTACTAGAATCTAGTAATAAAGAAGAGAGAAAAAATACTATAATTATTAAGTCTAATAGTAATAATAATAATAATAATAGTAATAAGTTTATAAATAAAAGTAAATAATAGGGCTATAAATTAATTTTAAATAGGAAAGGGCTTAAGTTTACTTAGTATTTAATATACTAAAAAAAAGGGAGAAAGCAGAGTTTAATTTTATACTAATATTATAATATATTTAATATATAAAATATTAAAATATATTACTTATTAAGTATACTTTTTAAATAATACTTAAATTATATAAATTTTATTGTATATTACTTAATATAAACGTAAATAGTACTATATAAACTAAATATAATATTATATTAGCTAGTATAAATTAATATAATCCGTATAAAGTAACGCTTTATTTTATTATCTTAAAAATAAAATAGTAGTAATTAAAAGGGTTAGAAAATACTAGAGTAAATATACTAATTATATACCTTAATTAAATATAAGATAAGTTTTATATATAATAAAATAAGATTAAAACGTTTTATTTTCTAGAAAATAAAATATATACTAGTTAAAAAGTATATATATATAAATATAACTAAGTTAAAAGTACTATAAATAATTCTATATATAAATAAGAGTATATACTTAGGTATATAAAAGAAGAAGATTATATATATATATAAGGTAAAAGGGAGTAAAGTTAACTTAAGTTTTATTTTCTAGGAAATAAAATAGTATATATAAAAAAAAATATTAAGATACTCTTATAATAATATATTAATATATATATATATAAGCTAGAAGTATTAGTTTTATAAATTAAATATATATAAATATAACTTACTAGTATTTTAGTATAAGTTTAATATAACTTTTAAGTTATATCTTTTAAATATTTTATATACTCTTTATTTTTTTAGTCTAGATTTTATTTATAAGAAAATAAAATATTTATATTATATTTTATATAATATTAATTACCTAGAAGATTACGTATTAAGTAAGAACTACTATCTTATTAGTACTTAAGGTTATACTATTACTTGTTTACTCTTTTCTTTCCTTTAATTTTCTTCTCTTTTTATCTCTTTTCTTTTCTTTTTTCCTTTCTTTTTTCTTTTCTTTTTTCCTTCTTTTCTTCCTTCTTTTCTTCCTTTTTTCCTTTCTTCCTTTTTTCCTTCCTTCTTTCCTTCCTTCTTTTCTTCCTTCCTTCTTTTTTTCCTTCCTTTTTTTCTTCCTCTTTTATATCCCCTCCTCCTTCCTTTTTTATATTCCCTTTACCTTCCTTTATTACTTTTTTTTAGAATACTTTAATAATTACTATATATATACTTATTATAGTATTATACTTAATTACTAGATAATATAAATTTATTTCTCTATTAATTTATTAAGGTTATAAATAATAAGCTTTACTTTAACCCCTAGTATTTTAAGCTTATTAATAATATAATTATAAAGATATTACGTCTACTAATAAAATATAATATCTTATTTAGTTTATATATTAATTAAGTTAATACTATAATATAATATAAGTACTAGGGGTATAATATTCTAAGCTAATAACTTATTATTAAAGCCTAATAGAATTCTAACTAGTATATTAATTTAGTTATTATAATAGTATACACCCCCTTAAATATTACTATAAGTTATAGCTATATTAATAGTAAGTACTAGAGATAAAGTGCTTATTACACTCTAGTCCTAGTATATTACTTAACTTAGCTAGGTAGTAAGCTAATATATATAGCTTCTTGCTATATAACTAAACTTGAGCCGGGTAACTACCTCTATTATATAGCTACTAGTAAGCTATAGGTTAGGGTTAGGGTTAGGGTTAGGGTTAGGGTTAGGGTTAGG
>AZNH01000149.1:12593-39336 GCA_000814955.1 Metarhizium guizhouense ARSEF 977
AAAAAAAAAAAAAAAATAATTATTTTATATATATAAAAAAAATACTTAAATTTAAAGCTCTTATTTAAGTATATATTTTAGTTATATAACTAATAAGTCTCTTATTAGTAAAACCCCTTTATTAGGCATTACAATCTGTTAGGCCTTTTCCGTGTAACAGCCACAGACAGTGTGCGTTTCTGCTCCCTCCTCGATAAGGAGCTTGGCGAACCGGGTGCTGCCGGCGCAGGCTGCCGCTTGAAGTGCTGTACCATGTTTGCCGCCGACAAGATTGACAACATTGTGAGGTAAGAGAAATTTGGCGATGTTTAACGCCATAGTAGTTGCATCTGTACCTCGGTTCGATGCCATGGCTGCGGCTTGTAGTGCTGTCCCAAAATGACCACCGACTATTCTCGGGTTGGCCTGTTTTTCTAGGAGAAGACGGACAATCTCTGGAGCGTGCCTTTCCTCTGACTACGCTGCGGTTTGAAGAGCCGTTCCGTATTTCTCTGCGATGATGTTCAAATCCAATCTGTCTGCGGACTCCAAGAGGAGTTGCACGACATCCAACCTACCATGGAAAGCAGCATAATGAAGGATGGTTCCTAGGTCACCAATGATCTTGTTCGGGTTCAGATTGCTATCTAAGAGCATTCGCATCTTAACGAGATCTTCGGTAGACCCTGTGGCAAGACTTTGGAGACTCTTAGACGAGACCAAGTTGGAAATATGACAATTCAACTGCTTGTAGTGATCTAATATCACGTTGTTAACGTCGAGGCAATTCGGCGAGTGCGAGATCCAAGAAGCTGTGATATTCGGCACACTCAAGGGATGATGGCACCTCCAGCCTGGCACCACTCTTCAAAAGTAATTGGACAGCCTCAGGACAATCTACGCTGGCCGCAAGGAGTAGCGCGGTCCTATCAGCTTTGTCTCTCAGATTCACGTCGGCACGCGCGAATATCAGTAACTTTAGCACTTCGAGAGAACTCATCCTTGCGGCCTCATGCAATGGTGTCTTTCCACAATTATCTTTCAAGTTCAACCTAGCTCTCCTGAGTAGCAGCACTCGAGCAACTCGGGGATCATCGACAAATGCGGCGAAGTGAAGAGCACAATAGAGGTCGTCATCTTGGGCATCCTTGTCTGTGCCTGAATCTAGCAAGAGCACTAAGATATCTACCTGGCCTATTATCGCGGCCACGTGAAGAGCCCTTTTACGATTTTGATTGTTAGAGTGTGGTAGCAGAGCTTGGACAGTCTTGATATAGCCGCCTTGGCAGGCAAACTGTAGTGCCGTAGAGCCTGTCCTATGCGCCGCGCCGGCGTCTGCACCGCGATCTAGCAACTTCTTGACTATGTTGGTGTGGCCTCTCCGAGATGCTGAATGAAGTGCAGTGGTTTCGTCGTTCGTGAGATTGACGTCGGCTCCGCTTTCAACAAGTCGGCGGAAAGCCTCGTAATACCCGTATTTTGAGGCAATGTGGAGTGCTGATCTACCTTTTCGAGTGTTGGCGTTACAGGGCACCTTGTGTTTGAGCAGTGCGTCGATGACTTTGATTTGATTCCCTCTTGCAGCGAGCGGCAAGAGAGGCGGCTCGATGTGAACATCAATGGTGGCCCTCGAGCGAGTATTCCTCGCATTTGTCGACGTTCTCGCTATGCTCGTCTCTTCTGGCCTAACAGAAGTCGTTCCAAATGTAGTGCTGGTCGTCACAGATGGTAGAGTAACGGGATCTTTGTCAACACTGTTCGAAGCGCTGGCTTCGGATCTTGGGGAAGGGGGGGAAGATTCCTCTCGGAGGGTATTGCCTTTGCCCCCACAAGATGTTTGATCATCTTGATCGGCAGTATTTTCTTCTAGCCCAAGAAGGAGGAGAGCGATATTCTCATGACCACTCTCGATGGCCACGTGGAGGGCTGTCTTTCTTTCGAGGTTTGCCATATTGACATGCGCGCCGTAGCGAATCAATGCCGAAGCAATCTCAAAGAACCCACGACGGGCTGCAGCGTGCAGAGCAGTGTTCCCATTCTGATCTGCAATATCAGTGTTCGCTTGCGCAATCAGAAGCCGATTCACAGCATGGACATGTCCGTTTCTGGATGCATGATACAACGGGGACCTGCTAGCCGAGTCGAGGCAATTGATATCCATCCCCGCAGTACATATCATCGCTATGAGGCTCGAGTCCCGATGTCTCGCGGCGACGTGTAGAATATTTTGACCTTGGAAGGGCCCGGTGCGATCAAGATTAAGTTCAGGCTTGGAGAAACCATAGAATCTCTTGCTGATGGTGGTATGACCCCATTTCACAGCTTCATACAACGGGGATAGCCTAGAAGTATCAACATTTCTAGACCAGCTATGGGTTTCTTCGCCCAAGAGAAAATCCAACAGGCGCTTGTTCCCAAGTTTGGCGGCACGGGAAAGAATGATGTCAAACTTGGCGCGAACAAAGTCCGGTTGAAGCTTACACAGCTCGCACAAAGCATCGTCGGACCCAGTTGCGAAGGCCTCCATAAGTGTTGACTCCTTGTCAGGATCGTTCATTACCTCCTGGACATTCAACATGGTTGAGATATGGCCAGCTTGGACAGCAACCAAGAATACCAACGACCACTCGGTTGATTGTTCGAAATATGGCAAGGAGATGGCTCGTATAGCGATATCAACGGCTTGAGCAAGTGGAATTCCAAGCATGCCGTGAAGGTTTGCTGGTGCACACACTCGATTTGGTCGAAGGCTATCATTTGCGACACTTCTGTGGCGTAATAATAATGTCACCCAGTTTTCCCATTGTTCGTCAACATCAAGGAAGATTCTGACTTGTTCATCCATTTCGAGTGGTCGTAGTTGGAGATGCTTGTGCCAGTTCTGTGCTGAATACTCAAGAAAGGGTACTTCACCGCAGTCAACATTACACCACCATGGGCATTGCTGACTTTTTTTTGGCAGAAGTGTCACCAACTGTGTTATCAGCGGTTTCTTGGCCATGTGGATGAGCAAAGAGCTGGTGAGATAAATATGTCAAGCAACGCCGAGCGATGTCAGAATGAGCAGTATGGCCCATTCGGCACCAGGACATTTCAGGCTGGGGCTGGTCGAGAAACGCCCCAAAATGCTCGTGTGTTAGGTAAATGGTGTTGTTGTCGATTTCTACTACACCACAGAGGATATTCTCAAGCGCTTCCGCGACGTTAGACGAGCTCCTATCTCTCATTGGAGAGCCGCCATTATGGTCGCCTTCTGGAATCCTCAACGCCACCCCCAGCTCATCGCATGTTAGTGGCCGCATAGAATGTAGAATCCAGGATAACGCATCCTTTACCAGTGTGACAAGGGTTCAATACAGAAGGCTAGGAGCAAAAGGGCTCAATTCAATAATAATCTCGAAGGGTCTCTAAGGTCTTGAGTTCCTAAGAGGAAGGAAGGGAAAGGTGACTTCTTTATATACATAAAAGGAACGCCCGGGCCTAGGGCTGTTGCCCGGGCACGTGTTCCAGCTGTGTAACCAACAGGTCCCTCATCGGTGAAGCCCCTTTGTTGGGCGTCACGATCTGTTGGGCCTTTTCCGTGTAACAACCAGGTATTGAGACTCAGGGGGGACCAGCTGCGAAATAGCCGAAAATGCACTACTGTCTTTCGAAAACTCATGCCAGGCCTCTTTTACGGCTCCTTTGGTGAGAAATGGTACATGTTCAAGGTACCGAAGAAAGTAGCGGATGCGCCGGAGATCTATTGATTCCGTCAAGATGTGGTCCAGCATTGTGTTTTCCAAGGCCAGCCACCAAACCGCTGCATCTTTGGCCCTCGAGTTCCAGTTGCTGTTCAATGTCTTTTCGCAATTCAGCATGAGCTTCAGCTTGCCCGAGGTTGACTTCAGTGTGAAACGCTGTTTTCTCGGCCAGGATGTCAGACACGGTATTTCCTATGATTAAAATCTTACTCGGGACTTCCCTCGTTTCAGTCAGTGCAGCTAAGTCTGCAATTAGTGACTCGTGGGCCTCGACAGATTCTGGGGGCTGCGACTGATGGACGATGCAAAAGATCTGATTGGACGCAGGAAAGCATAACAGTGTCTCGAGACTCTTCCACAGGAGCCACTCAACCCAAAAAATATTGGCCCTATGAATAGCACTCCTGAGTTCATCCTGGTAGGTTGTAATTTCGAGAAATAAGCGCGGGCAACGATAGATGATTTGTGATACTAGGGATGCCAGAAACTTTGCGCGCTTGTAGGTCCCATTTGCGTGTTGATCGTAGGAGGCAGTGATAAAAACATCTGTTTGATTCTGTCTCATGTCCCGAATGGACGCAATCATAGAGTTTATGAATGAGGTTGGGTCCCCTGTTGGCTTTAGTGTTAGGACCTGCAAGTGCCTGGTCGTCGAGTTTACCCAATCGCTCAGCACAGGTTCAGATAGGATCCAGTCGCAAAGATGCCTGTAGATGGGCTTGGCCTTTGGAACATGTCCAGATCGCAAGTCTTCCTGGGAGAGCAACTGCATACTATACGTATAGTCCCTACGCTTTCCTAGTAATCCATTATATTAGCGTGAACATGTTGGTATACAAAGTTAAGGGAACGACTAACTAGTTCGGGCATCTTCAAATAAGTCACTTGTAATCTTCTCGAGTTCGGGCACGCCAGAATCGTCTATTCCCAAATAACTTCTGTCAACACCAATTTGGATCTCGTTATCTCTACCACATGTTGCCGCGAATTTCTCGACTGCCTGCGGAAGAATAAATAATACCGCACAAATCAGCTTTCAAAGCACCCAAAAGGGAATCGTAGAAGGGCATGGTAACGAAGGACTTGTGTCTTACAGTTTCATAGTTATCGGATTCGGATCTCTTTTGAAAAATATTGACGATCTGAAATTGGCCATCAATAGAGCCAAAGTCTTGAGCCAGTTTCTCATGGAAGGCAGAGAGTTGGCGCGCCCAGTCCGGAACCCAGGGACCAGACATTCTAGTGGACACGACACTCAGCATTCTAGATAGTGTGTAATGCCGGGGGAGAGCGTCACAGGCTCTCTGTGCGGTGCCAAAGAAGAGCTAAGTAAACGTTAAACAAGTTTATTTGAGTTATTCAAGTTCAATACCGCAGTTGAAGTTACGCCGCCGTGAGTTGGAGAGGGGCCATACCATTAGTGAAGTGTTCTGCAATATGGCTTTGTACCTAATATCCCTAGAAGCCATAACGAGAGCCTGCAAGAAAAGGACGTGTAACATTTCAGCGAGGGCTCTGCCTCAGTCGTATTCATGGGGTAATAATATCGCGATTTCTTCTTACCCTTTGCAAGACTGTGCCGCCAATATCGCGTGCTGCGAAGACAAGAGCAAGAGGTGGTCGAGACTAAATTTGGTTTCGAATGTTCAATATTTATGGTAACTGAGATCTCTCAAAGGAACCCGAGAACTTACGGCATGGGTATCTCTGTACTCAATTTTGGATGTAGAGTCGTCTTCGGGTTCAGGATCGGAGTTATCTTGCATGGCTGATGATATATCTCTCAACAGCTGTTGTGCAGCGCTTTCAATACCTGTAACTGGGTGGTCACAAAACATATTCGATAAACTGGTGTCTAAGCTCTCGATTTTGGCGGGCGACGGTGGACGAGGATCAGGCTCCCAAACAGACCTGCAGCGAAATCCGTGAACGTTGACTAATCTGCACTTCTGTTATTAGCCCCTGTTCAGACAGGAAAGATCCAGGGTATATACAGTATTCTGGAAGATTGATTGGGCCGTCTTTTTCTTTCGACCGTATGTGACGCTTCGATGCCTGGAATAGAGTTTTCCTCTCCCCGGCAATCCATGATTGACAGGCTGATCTTCTCCGAGTGAGTGTTGTCGATATTATCTTAAATTCTGGTTCAAGTCGGCTAAATGGGACGCTCCCTCTGTCCAGTTTAAATTTCTTTCAAAAAATCCGGCCATGAGATATCAAGAGAGTGGATATCTGTTTCCTTGGCGAGAACCCCAACAGAAAGTTGAAGATCTTGGGCGAAGTCGTGGGCATCAGTCTGGCCAAGCATCGGTTTGTTGGGGACCACGCTGACACATGCGTCATAGCAGGCACTGCCCTCAAGCTGGCTCGGATTTTTTTCTCTGTGTCACCCTCCTTCACCTGAGCTATTCTGGTGCAACTCGAGCTCTCGTGGCCTGAGCGCAGGTCATTGACCGGACCAGACTCTTTGTCTAATTTTGCTCCTTCACACTGTATGTCACACGGTTAGGCCACAACAAAGGGCGTTGGGCCAACAACGGTTACACCAGACAACAACAAAGGAGACCTTGACATCACGAGGCCCAAGGCCGGACCTAAGCAAAAGCTGCGTCAGGCCTCAAGCACACACCAACTTCTTGTATTTATAGAGACATCAGGATCTTCAGTCCCTTCAAGCCTCTTAAAAAACCAAGGACCTTTAATACTTCAAAGTCGATTATTAAAGATTAAATTGAACCACTTTGTTCCTAGCCCAATAGCCAGGTGCCAGTGAAAGAGGTAAAAGTAGCACTCATCGATGATAACGATCGCTTGAGCGCACGGCTGGCCTCTTTTGGCTGACGAGAAGCATCGCCGACAAGTACATTGAAGCCATTTTACCATTCCGAGGGACACGGGACAATCATGGCCGAACTCATTTGCGATGTCTGTCCATACGTTCGGCTTTACGTCGCCAAGCTCCAGGGATGGGCCCAAGGGACACGCCGACATGGAGCTTCATCCAGGGCAGCCGAGGCAGCTGAGGTATGTAGCCATCCCAAGGCCTCACACTTGACATGGTTTTGACATGGTCAGGCGATCCATTGGGCTCGTAGTAATAATGTCGACATCATCTCCATCAGTTGGAGCCTGGTAGCGGACGGCCCAAGTCGACCAGACATGTTAAAGCTAAAGATTGAGATCGAGAGGGCTGGCAGCGCTGGCATCCTCATGTACTGTGCTGCGGAGGACTTGCATCTGTATAATCAGACCGTGGAGAACTTCCTCAGCAATGTCCAGGCATATGTCAAGAGGGTTGGGTCAGCCAAGTAAGGAGGCAAAGGCTCTTCGAGGGTCAATGTTGCACAGGTCGACTATCTTTTCCCCGGCGAGGGCGTCCGGCCTGACGTGAAAAGCATTGGCAGTTCAGCCGCTACCGCCATCGCAGCGGGATTCGTGGCCTTGATTCTGTGGTGTTTCGAGGCCACTGGGCAGGGCATGAATGCCATCAAAAACCGCAAGAAGATTGACACAATCCTCCAGGATATGACAGCGGGAAAGGATGAGAAGTGGGTGGATGCAACGTGTCTGTTACAACATTGTGCCACACCCGAAGATGTGGTCCGTCACTGCACCAGCAAATTTCCTGATGTCATGCCAAACAAGTCCGCCGCATCAAGGTTTTAGTGAATATCGCTCGGCGAAATAAGGCTTCATCTTGGGCAGATTATGTTTATTTTCATAACTCGTATTCTACAGCTGAACATGACATCGTCCTAATTGTGAATAGACGGCGTTTCCTTGTTGTATAAGTTCAGCTGTGTAACTTGGAGTCTCGGGCGTGGCGTCCTTGCATCCGTTTGCGACTACTTAAGCCGAAGCTGCCAACAAAGGGCTCAAATGTACACAAACTTGGGCTCCTAGACTCGGCAGCTCCCCTGTGTCACGCTTCCTGCGTAACAACAATAGGTGGAACGCTAGGGCGATAAGATGATGCAAACTATATCTCTGACTCGTCACGCCGACTTGTTCCCTAGTAGTTTTCAAGTCCTTCCCAAAACTCACATCGCTCCGTTCGATTAACATGATATCAAACTTCTCTCCAACTATTAGATCTGTGTCTTTAACATCGTGTTCGATCTGTGAAAGGAGATTGTGTATAAGGGTATATCGCATTCAGCTAATAACTCACTTTAACATCAAAGGCCCTCGGTTTTCCTTAAGGCCTGAAGGACAAATAACCCGTATTTACATTAAATAATAGTTAGTAAGCGAGCCTGGGGGCTAATACCTCTACTAGGTCTCGAGCGCTCATATAACTATTATCAGGTTTTAGGTCCGGCCCGTGCCTTTATGGCAACGTGACTTCCGTGTAACTAAACGTTAATTAAGACATATTAAATTACTACTTTTAATTATAATAATTTAAGTACTAATTATTTATTACTTATTAAGTATTAATAAGCTTTTTAAGTTCTTTTTAAGTTCTTTTTAAATATAATTTAAGCTTTTTTTTACTTTTTTTAAGCTAAATATATATATATATATAAAAGATATTTATTATTTAAATAAAAAGTATTTTAATAGTATTTATTAAATAAGTTATTATTAAGTTTTATTATTATTAATTATATATTATATATAAAGTCTTTTTTTAATTTACTTTAATAACTTAACTTTTTTATTTTTATTATTTATATTATTTTTAAATATAAATAACTTAAAGTTAAAAAAGCTAAAAGCTAAAAGTAAATAATTATAAGACTTTAATACCTTATTTAATCTAATTATATAAAATAATTTATATAAAAATAAATTAAATATTAACTTATATTTTATATATTATAAACTTAAAAAATAAAGTATAAAATATTTTTTAAAATTACTTTTCTTATAAAATATATAAGTATATATTTAAAATTATTATTAATAAATATTAAAGTAAATTTCTAGATATAAAAAGTAAAATTTAAGTATAATTTTATAATACTTAAATACCTTAAAATATTATATTAAGTTTCTAGGCTTAATTATAAAAAGTAAAATAAAAGAAAATAATTTATTTAATTAGCTAATTATAAATAATTTATAAGCTAAAATCTAATAGTTTTATAATACTTAAAATTAGGAAAATATAGCTATTAATGACTAGATTCTTAAAAAAATAAGTAAGTTTATAATATTAGTAAGTTTAGTATTAAAATTCTTAAATTAATTATACTTTAATAATTATATAATATATTAAAAAGCTATTAATTAATAAAATAAGGTTATTATATAAAAAAAAAGAAAAAATTTTATAAAAATACTTTATATTTAATAATTATAAAAAAATATAAAGTTTTTATTAAAAAGAAAATTAATTTAATTATATTTATAAAAGTATTTAAATTAATAATATAAATATAATTAATAAATATACTTATATATTTATAAAATTAAGTAAAATTTATTAAGTAATATATAAAATAAGTTAACTTATATAGTATTACTAGTTTAATTTAACTTATATTTAATTATAAAACCTTAAATATATTATTAATTATTATAATAAAAAGCTTAATATTAAATTAAAATTTATAAAAGAGTTTTATAAAATTAAAAATATAAATTAATAAGTTTATTTTTCTTACTTAATATAAATTTTTTAGCTAGTTAATTCTAATATTAAGCTTAAGTACTCTTTTTTAAAGAGAATAAATATATTTAATAAGTTATACTCCTTTTTAATTACCTAGTTAATTATATATTAGCTAGTTAATATTATATTTTTTTAGGTATTTACTTATTATTATATACTTAATTAAATTCTTATAATTAAACTACTTAAAAATAATAATTATTATATAATTAAGTAAGTAAATTATATATTAAATAAGCTAATATTCCTAGAATAAAACCTAAATAAAAAGTTAAAGAAAATAAAGTACTTAAATATATAAAGTAATTAATTAATTATATTAATTAAGTATACTAATATAATAAATAAATTTAAATTTTATTTTATATAATATAAAGTACTTATTAATTATAATAATAAGAATTTACTATTATACTTATTAATTATTATTAATATACTTATTATTTAAATATTAAGTACTTACTTATATTAATTTTAAAGTTTATATTATAAAATAATATAAATATTCTAGTTAATAAGTATTTAAAAATAGTATATTTTATTAATAATATAATTATATATTAAGAGCTTTTACCTTAAAATAACCTAGTAAAAAACTTTATATTTATAATAATAAAATAGAATCTAGATTTTATATTTTAATTACTTTTAAAAAGAATAAAAAAGATAAAAAATAGTATTAAATACTATTTTATAATAAAAGAAATTAATATTTTAATATAAAAAATTATAGTTAATTCTAAAAAAAATACTATTATTCTTAAAGTATAATAAATAATATTATATAATAAATAAAATTCTTTAATTAAGAATAAATTAAAAAAGCTTTAACTTTAATAGAAAGTTAATTATAAAATTAATAAAATACTATATAATAAAATAAACTAGTATAAAAGTTACTTTAACTAGATTAAATATATATTACCTTTAAAAAGATTAAGGCTAGTAATTATAATAATAGTTTAAGCCTTACTAAAAAGCTATATATAAATATAAGTTATTAAGAATTTAATATATTTTTATAAATTAAATTATAAAGTAATATATTAAAAAGGGCTTTAACTTATAAATAAATTCTACTTTATTAATAATTATTACTAGGAAATATTAAAATATAAAACTTTTAAATTTAATATATTTTTTATTATTAATAAATGTTTAACTATAATATACTAGTTAAGAAATAATAGAACTATATTTATAAATATTATTAAGCTTTATATATTAGATTAAATTACTTTATTTAATTCTATTTTATATATAATAAATAAATTATAAATAAGTTTAAATAGCTAAAATATTATAAAGCTTATATAAAAATAAATAATATACCTTTTTATTATAACCTAGTTACCTTTTAATATATTATAGCTTATACTAGTTATTACTTTATATATATTTAAAAAACTAATTTTTTAGCTAATAAAAAGCTAAAATAATACACAAATAAAAGTATATAAAAAAGATATATTTTAAGGTGTATTTTATTATATATAAAATATTAGAATAATTAACTAAATCTTAAATACTTTAATAAAAAATATTTAAAAGCCTTTTTAACTTATTAGGCTTTATAATACTATTTAAATAATATATATAATATATTAACTATAAGTTATTATAATATATTAAATAAGAATATACTTTTATTTAATTAAGAAAATTCTAAATATAATTATATTTAACTTATTAAATATAATAGCTTACTAGAAATATTATTTTTATATATATTACTTAAATAATAATTTTAAATTAATAAATTTATAAATAATTTATTATTATAATTTAATAAACTTAATAATTATATTTAAAATATAAAAAGTATATATACTATAAATACTTTATTATTAAAAGTATATTATAATATTAATAAAATAAATATAAAAAATAAAAAGTACTTTTTATTAAAAGTTAATAATTTATTAATAAACTTTAATATTAAGTAAAAAATTTTAATTAATTTAATACTTTTATATAAATATTATATAAGCTTTATAATATAACCTTTTTTAATAATATTATTTAATTTTAGAGTTAATAATAATAAATATTAAGAAAGTAAACTAGAAGTTTCTAAAAATACTATTAATTTTTAATTATTTTACTTTATAATTAAATAAAATTATATATATAATATAAGTATTATATAAGTATAAAATTTAAAATAATATTAAGTTATATTAAGCTAAGAATAATAAAAGACTAGAAAAGTAAACTATTTATATATGTATTATAATACATTAAATATACTAGTATAATTAGTACTACACCGCGGCTACTAGCTAAGGCTATCTCGCGATAGCCTTAACTACTATTATTATAGAGGTAGTTTCTAAAAATACTATAAAATATAAACTAATATATAATAATTAATACTTTATTAATTACTTACTTAGAAAATAATATTATAAAAGTAAAGTTTAATTTTACTTAAAGTAAAATAATAAAAGTTATAAATTTAAAAAGAAAGTAAATATTAATAAAAATTTTTAAAAGAATTTTAAAATAAAAAACTTTATAAGTTTTAATAAAAATACTTATATAAAGTATATAAGAAAATAAAATAATAAAATAAGTTACTTAATAAGATTTCTAAAATATATAAAAGAGTAAGAACTTCTAAAATAAGCCTTTTACTTAAACTTAATTATTAAATATAAATTAATTAAGAAGAGTAAAAATAAATTAAAAAAGAGTAAAAAAAAGTCTTAATAATTTAAGCTTTAATAAAATTAAGTAAATCTTAAATTTTAAATATATATTTATATTACTTATAAGAATAAATACTATAATTTCTTTTAAAATTAATTTATATTAAGTATTTTACCTTTACTTTTTATTAATTTATATAATATTTTAGAATTCTTAATAAATTAATATACTTAGAGTTAATACTCTTAAAAAACTAGAAATTTTCTATTAAGTAGCTTTTATTATTATAAGAAATAGTTATTTAAATTAAAAAAAAAATAAGGTTACTTTATATATTATAACTTATATTATAATAATATTTATATTAGCGTATAATAATAAGTTATAGCTAGTTAAAACTATTTCAGCTATAAAAATAGTTAAGTTAATTAGTACTTTTTAAATTAAGCTTAAATTTAAGCTAATAAATTTATATATATATAAATAATTAAGTATAAGAAATTATAAAAATAATAAAATTAATATTTAATATTTTTTAATAAATACTTATAATTATTTATAATTTAATAAGTTCTAGCTTTTAATATATAAATTCTGTTTTTTATTTATTAGAACTATATATTTTTAACTTTAATTCTTAATAAAAAGAATATATAAAAGTAAATTATTTTATATTATACTTAGAATATACTAGCTTATAAATACTATACCTAGATATTATAAAGTTAATTTATATAATACTATTATCTTTTAAAAGTATTTTTTTAATAAGTAATTACTAGTATTTAAAACTAATAATAATTATATTAATAATTTAGAATATAAAGTTCTATAAAGTAATATATTAATTAAAGTAAAATAAATTATAAATTAATCTTAGTAAAATATAATTAATTTTAAGCTAAAAGTTAAACTTAAAACGTAAATAATTAAATATAAACTTTATTATAATAAAATAATTATATATTACTAAAATACTAGTATTAATTTCTCTTTTTAAATAATATTTAATAATAATAAATACTATATATTTACTTCTTATTAAAAAGTAATATTTATTAATTATAAGGTTTAATAACTTATTTAATTTTTAATAGTAAATTATAATATAAATATTTAATATATTAGTAAAAAATTAGGAAAAGAAAAGTTAGTTTATTAAAATATACTTTAATAAGTATCCTAATAACTTTATTTAAATATTTTTATACTTAACTTATATTTATATAATTTAATAATAAAAATAATAAAATAATACTATTATTATATATATAATTTTATATTATATTTAATATTATATATAAACTTATAATAAAAGGTAATATTATATATAAATATTATTACTATTAATATTACTTTTTTTACTATTATAAATAAAAGATAAATTTAAATTAACTTTTATTAATACCTTTATTATAATACTATATTATCCTTTTAATAATTTAATAAATATAAATAATATAATATATAACTTATACTTATTTCTAGTTATTAAATATTAAAGCTAATATATATTTATAATAAAAAGTAAGTATTAATTAAGTAAAGAAATTAGCTTATTAATAAGTTTTCTTAAAAGTTAAAATATACTTTACTTATTAAGTATAAATGCGCTTATTATTAATATTATAATTTAAAAATCTAGTAACTTAAATTATAATTCTATTAAAAGTAAAATTATTAGTATATATATATATTAAATTAAATAATTAATTAAGCTTTAAGTAGTATTTTCTCTTACTTTAAGTACTAGTTACTTTAAAAAGAGAAGTAAGAATACTAATAAATATTTTAATATTAAAAGAGAAAAAATTAATAATATTTTTTTTAATTATTATAATTAATAGTCTTATTAATAAAATAGCTTAAATTATTATAAAACTAAATTTAAAGATAATTAAATTAAACTTATATAATAATTTAATTTATATTAAGCTTAGAAATTAAGTATTAAAAAATACTAATAATAAAATACTTATTAATATAATTAAAAGTAAAGTTAAAATAAAATTTTATAATTAAGAACTTATAAAATTAAGTTTTATTATTACTTTTAATATTAAAGTCTTATTTATTAATAAAAGTTTTATTAAAAAGTTATAAAATAAAACTATTAAATTTAGAGTTATTATAAGTAAATTATAAATTCTAGCTAATAGTTTTTACTTTCTTATAAGAAAATAATAAATAAGCTTTAAAATTACTTTTAAGAGAAATAATAACTTTAATACTATTTAATTTATAAATATTAATAGCTTTAATTAAGTTAATATATTATTAACTCTCTTTAATAATACTAATAAAGTATAATTAGCTTATTATTTTAAAAGAGATTTTAAATTTATTTTTATATTAATATAAAAAGGAGAAAATAATAATATTAATACTTAACTTCTTAATATAATAAGTAATAAAACTATTATTTTTAATAATTCCTTTTTTATTTTATTTTTAATAAATAATATTTTAAGTTTTACTTTAAAAAGTATATTAATTTAAAGTAAAAATAATACTATTAACTAGAAAAGTAAAGCTTAAAATAAGTTTAATATAAAATAATATACTTAGTTTTTTTCCTAAAAAATTAAATTATTCTAAGTATATAATTAATATACTTATAAATATATAAATTATATATAAGTAAAATAATAAAAAAAAAGTTATTTATTATAATAAAAATTAAGTAAATTAATTCTTTATATTTATTATATTTTTATTTAAAATATATTATTAATAAGTTAAGTATTAAAGTATAACTTTTATAATTATAAATAATTAGTATATAAAAGAGGTCTTAAAATTACTTAACTTTTATTCTTATTATAACCTAGTATAAAAATAATATTATATAAGCGCTGCTAATTCTATTAGTAGCTCTACTTTTTAGGATATATACCTATTAATATATAAAAAGGTTCTTAGTTAAGTCGCAAGTATATATTTAGGCAATTGCTACACAGGCCTGACATTTTAGCTATACAAGCCTGACTTTTACACAGGCCTAATTTTTATTACTTTTAATTTACTTATATTTTCTTAACTTATAAGTACTTTAAAGTAAAAGTAATATAATTAGTTTTTTTAATAATACTTAAATTATTATAAAAGGGATTTATTTTATATAATTATTAATATAATTAATTTACTTATATTATTAATTATAATTTTATAATACTTATTAATAATTATTATAAAATTTAATATAATTATAAAATTAATACTTAATTAAAAATAATACTTTTTTATTACTTAATAATAATATAATTATTTTTTTTATTACTTTTAATTAATTTTTATTAACTTTTTATTTTATAAATATTTAATTATATTTTATAATTATTATAATATATACTTATTATTTTTTTAAACTTAAAAATTATAAATAATTTACTTATTTATTAATAAATAAATATATTAGTTTAATTACTAGTTTATATAATAGCTTTTTAAGTTATTTTTTAAGTTTTCTTAATATTAATTAATTTATTAAGTCTTTTTAGTAATTAGCTTTACTTTTTCTTATTTAATTAACTTATAATTTAATTATTTTTTATAATAATTAAGCTTATTAAAATAATTTATATAATATTTTTTAGTTTTTTATATAAAATAATTATAACTTTTAAGTTAAGGATTTATTAATATAAATTTTAAGATATTAATTCTTATAATTATTATTATAAATAGACTTTTTATTTAATAAAAAGTATTATAAAATCTAGTTTTATATAAACTTTATAATAATATAAAATTCTAAGCTTAATAAAAATTATATAATTATTATTATAAAGTTTAATAAAATTAAAAAAAGAATTCTTTTTTATTAATATAAACTTATAAGTAATATAATATTACTTATTTATTAATTTAAATCTCTTAAATAATATATTTATTTAAAGTTTACTTAAATAATTATTTATAAAACTTAAGTATTAAAAAGTAATAAATATATTATTTTATTTATAAGTGTTTATAAAAGTATATTCTTAGTTATATATTATATTTTATATTACTTTAATAAGTTAATAAAAGTAGCTTATATTATTAAAAAAATAGCTTTTAATATTATTATTATTTACTTTTATATTAAATATTACTTAAATATTAAAGTTATAATAATAATAAATAAAATAATATACTTATTAAGTACTAATAAGTAAATAAGTTAAGTAAAAGTATTATAAAATTACTTATTAATTATTAAACTTTTTATAAAATTTTTTTTATATTTATTTAAATTCTTTTTTTATTTTAATATAAAGAACTTATTTTTATATTAAAATAATATTTTAATAAGTATAAAGAATTTTATTATTAATTAAAAAGTCTTTAATTATATATTTATTTATTAATTTTTAATTATTTTACTTTATAATTAAATAAAATTATATATATAATATAAGTATTATATAAATATAAAATCTAAAATAATATTAAGTTATATTAAGTTAAGAATAATAAAAAACTAGAAAAGTAAATTATTTTAGTAAAATTAATACCGTGTTATAGCCTGCTAGCTTTTATAAACGCTGAACTAAAGTGTAGCACTAAGAAAGCTATTAAACTAGCTATAAAAGGGGCTAATAAAACTAGTAAGGCTAAAAAGGCTAAAAAGGCTTATAAGGTTAAAGCTACTAAGTAAATTTGTATTAGCGGTTTTACCTCTTCTAGAGGGGATATATTTATTTATAGTACTTTTATTATTACTTATAATTAAGCTAGTATTAATACTCTTTATATATTTACTTATTTATTTAATTTTTAATTTAAGTAAAATATTTAAAAAAATATAATAAATATAAAGCTATTATTATATATTTAAGAACTAGTTATTAAAAGCAGCTTTTATAACTTTATTAAAATTTATAATAATAATATTTAGTTAATTAATTAAGTATTTTATAAAAAGTTCTTTTATACTTTTTATTAAAAATTAAAATTTTTTTCTTTTTTTATTATTTATTAAACTAAATATAATATTAAATATTATTTTTAAATAAGTTTAATTAATAGCTTAAAATAATAAAAGCTTAAATTAATTAATATTATATATACTATTAAAATTAATAACCTTAAAAAAGTACTTTTATATTTATAAATAATAAAAAAAAGTCTAAATAAAGCTTAATAACTTATCTGGATTATTATTAGCTTATTTTATAAAATATAAAATATTTTTCTTATTAAAAAGTTTAATTAATATTATTATAAATATATAATTATAAAGTTTTTTCTAATTAATAAGTAAATAAATATTATAAATATTCTTTTATAAAAGTATTATATTAAGAAATTATTTTTTAATAATAATAATTATATTATTAGCTTAAATACTTACTTAATAACTTATTAATTTAATAATTACTTTAACTAATATAATAAAATATTAATAAAATAAATAAGTAAATAAAATAATACTTAATTAATAATTATATTAGTAATATTTTAGATTTTTATATTATTAAAAAAGCTATTTTCTTTTTTTGAAAGATTTAATAATTATTTTCTATTAATATTTATACTTTTAGAACTTTTAAGTTTAAAAGTTAAAGTTTTTTAAAGCTTAAAGTTATTTAAAGTAATTATACTAAAAAGAATATTTAATTATTTACTTTTTATAAGTATATTAATTCTATTAAATAATTTTAAAGCTATTTTCTTTTATAAATATATTTATAATATTAAAAAGAGCTTTAATTAAAAGTATTAAATTATTAAGTATTATAAAGTTTAAAATTAACTTTAAAGCTAAAAATAAAAATTATTATATAAATAATAAATTAATATTTTATAATATTAATAATATTTAAAATAATTATATTAATAATATATATAATAAAAAATATAATAATAAAGAGTTATATACTTTTAAACTTATAAGTAATTATTTTTATTTCTCTTATTAAGCTTATATTTATTTATATAATTAAGTAAAATTAATAATTAATTATTAGCTTTTATTAATAACTTATTATATTATATTTATTATAAAATTAAACTTAACTTTTATTCTTCTTAATAATTATTAAAAGAGTAAAAGTAATTTAAGAAGTTTAAAAGTAAATAAATTAAGTTTTAAGCTTAATATAAATATTTTAATTTTTTAAATTTATTTTTATTTATAAAAAAAATTATTTTAAAAATAAATTTTATAATTAAAATAAAAGCTTTAAGTAAATTTATATAAATATTATAGAATTTAAAAGTATAAAAAGCTTAAAAATATTTATAAAAAAAATAAAAATATATTATTAAATATATTTTTATTTTTAAGTTTATAAAACTACTTAATATTTATATTAAGATTACTTATAAATAATAAAAAACTAGATTTAATATATTAAGTAAATTATTATTATTTTCTTTTAAATATTTAATTATAAGAATTATAATTTTATTATTAATAAAAATTTATATAAATAAAATAATTAAATATAAATAAAATAATTAAATATAAATATAAATATTAAAATAATATTCTAGTTCTTTAATATTTATAAAATAAAAAATAATATAATTATATTTATATATTAATATATTATATTTTTAATTTTCTTAAAATAAATATAATTACTTATTAAATAATAATTATTACTTAAATTAATAAAGTTTTATTAAATTATTTAAAATTATATAATTAATTATAAAATTTATATTTTTTAGAATTTTTAATTAAAATTATTATTATTTATAATATAATTAAAACTTAACTTAATATAATATAATAATATTATTATTTAATATAAGTAATATTATAATAAAAGCTTTATATTTTATTTTAAAAGCTAAAAAAAGTAATTTAATAAATATACTTTTTAATATTTAAAGTAAAAATAATAGAATTTATAATAAGTTAATAAAAACTCTTATAACTAATTAAAAGTAGTAAAAGTTAGGCCCGTGTAAGAGTCAGGCCTGTGTAGCTAAAACGTCAAGCCTGTATAGTAATTGCTTATATTTAATATATAACAGCTATTTCCCACTATAATATATACTAGGTGTCTTGATTATTTCTAGTCTACCCCTTACTTAAACTAAGATACTTAATATAAGCTAATAATATCTAGACTAATAAGGACTAAAAAAGTATACTATTAGTCCTTTATTCTTATAAATTTATTAATAGCCTTTATATATAAAGAAAATACTACTATAAAGTAATTTATTATTAATAAAGGTCTTTTATAATTTAATTAGAATATTTTAGTAAATAAGAAGAAGTAGAAATATTATACTTAAATAGACTTTAATAAATAGTTTTTAAAGCTTACCTTTTAAGATTAAAATAAAAACTTATAATTTATTATTAAGTCTTATAAGTCCTAGTTTTCCTAGTATATTTATACTAGCTTTAATTATTTTAATATATTATAAAAAGTATACTAGGAAGAGTTAATAAAAAAAATAAAATTACTCTTAGAAAATTATTATAAAATATAATATTAATAAGTAATAACTTTTTATAATAAAAAGAAAACTATATATCTTTTATAAATAATAAAAAATATATAGTTAATAAGCTACTAAAAGTATATACTTTTAAACTAAAAATTTAATAAAGTTTTTATTAAATTTAAAAATAATAAAAGTTAATATATAAGTAATATATAAAAAAAAATTATTAAGTAATTATAAAAAAATTTTATAATTTTTAAATAATTTCTAATAATTTTTAAATTAAAAAACCCTTTATAATTTTTATATTTATTTCCTAGTAAATTTTTATAAAAATAAATAAACTATTCTTTATTTTTATAAAAGTCTTTAAAAATATTTTTTAAGTATAACTTATTATATAAAAATATTATTATAATTAATTTTTAGCTAATTATAGCTTATTATATAAAAGCTTATTATTTTTTTCTACTACTTTCTTTTATTTTAATTTAATTATTAAAGTGCTTAAAAGTTAATAAATTTATTCTAAAAGCCTTTTATTCTTAGTTATTAATTACTTAATTTTTATATTAAAGCTTAATTATAAGTTAAAAAGCTAGGAGTTTATTAAAGTATATAATAATAATAAATATATAAGAATACTTAAGAGTTAATTTATTAATAATATTATTTTTTTAATATTATCTAGTATTATTTTTTAATAAGTAATTTTAAAGGTTCTACTTACTTACTTAATAAGAAGTTAATAAGTTCTAATTAAATAATTACTTAAATTTTTCTTAAATATTAAAGTATAAAGCTTTTTATATTTAAAGAAAAGTTTTTAAACGTATATATTATAAAATTAAGGGTTTAATTTAACTTTAAATAACTTAATAATAATACTAAGTTATTTATTTATTTAATCTTAAATAAACTACTTAGTTTTATTATAAGTTACTTACTTATATACTATAATAACTTTAAATAATATTTATTTCTTTTCTAGTAGTAATTAGTATTACTTTACTAAGACTTTTCTATTATAATATAATATTTTAATAGATTTTAATATATATTACTTAAGTAATTAAATTATTTTTTAAGTAAATTTAAGTTAATTTAAATTTTCTTTAATTTCTAATAAGTTTATTAACTCTAATAGTATTATTATATTTTTTTACTTTAAGTATATAATACTTTAAAGTTAAATTCTAAGATAAATAAAAATAATACTTAAAAGTAATTAATTTTTACTTATATTTAAATTCAGCTTAATATATTAAAGTACTATAAAGCTAACTTTTATTTCTGCTTTATTAATATTAATATAAAAAAAGGCTTTTATTATTATAAGCTAATATTAACCTTAATAATTTATTAGTAATATACATATTTAAATATATTAAGTCTTATTAATTTTTAATTATTTCGCTTTATAGTTAAATAAAATTACATATATAATATAAGTATTATATAAGTATAAAATCTAAAATAATATTAAGTTATATTAAGTTAAATATAATAAAAAACTAGAAAAGTAAATTATTTATATATTATAATATATTAAATATACTAGTAAAATTAGTATTATATTATAGCTTACTAGCCGCGGTTATCTTGTAATAGCCTTAATTACTATTATAAAAGTAAACTATAAACTTATTAACTTCGCGCTTATAACTTATACTAAGTTACGCTAAAAACCTAAAATACTTATATATAGTATATTTATAAGGTTTTACTTATATTCCGAGTTAATTTTATTCTTTTTTATTTAAGTTATTTACCTTTTCTACTATTAAAACTTAATATAACTAATTATAAGTTTTTACTTCTACTTATATATATTTCTTATAAGTACTATAACTACTTATTAATATTTATTATAGCTATTTATAAACTATTATATACTAAGTATAAACTAATAATAATAAGATAACTAAGTATAATAAAAAGCTTAATATAAGTAAATTACTTATTATAACTTTTAAGGGTTAAAGCTATAAGGCTAAAGCTACTAAGTAAATTTATATTAGTGGTTTTACCTCTTCTAGAGGGGATATTAAGTCTTATAATAAAAGTAATAAAAAACAGATATATTACTATAAAATAAAGTAGTTATATAGTATAATATATAGTAGTATTATTAGTAAGATCTTATAAAGATAAGATACTAACTTATAAAGCTTTTTATTACTTATAAACTTTTATAAAAACTTATATAATTAATAGTAAAAACTTTATATAAAATACTTATATTAACTTAATTATTTTTATTCTACTTTACAATTATAATATTTAGTTATATTAAAGTAAGTTTATAAGTATAGTAAAGTTCAGAATAATTATAAGTTAAAAGTAGCGTATATAATAGTAAAGTAATAATAATAATTTTTAGCTAAAAGTTAATATAAATAAGAGTATTAAGCAGGGTCTTATAAGAACTAATAATTTATACTAGTATAAATATAGCTTTATTAAGGTCCCTTATACCTTATTATAGCTTAAGTTTTAGCTTATTTTATTTTAGCTGAAAGTTACTAGGCTACTTAGCAGGTTTATAAGATAAAACTCTACTTTATTAATAATTTATAATTTAGTACTTCCTAACCTTACTCTTATACTCTTATTTACTATAAAGTCAAGCGTTTTTAATTTATCTCTTTTAGATATTTATATTTTACTTTATATTAAAAGATAAGAAGGCGATTAATATATAAGCACTTAAGTGCCTAAATAAATTAATATACTTAAGTGCTTAAATTATATTAGTACTTTTTTAGTATTAAAATAGAACTTATACTCTAGTATATTCTTATAATTATTATATATTATAATATTAATTAAATTAATAAAATATAAATCAAGTAGTATTTTTTAATAATATTCTTTTATTTAAAAGTATATATAAATTATATAAGTTTTTATTTAATATTATTAATTTTTAAGTAAAATCTTAAAAATATATATTTATAATAAGAAAATTCTTTAAAATATTAAATAATAAAGTTAAAGTAATATTTACTTATAATAAGAATAACTTTTTTTAAGCTCTTTTACTAATTAAGTATAATACACTTTAAGCTAAATAACTAGCTATAAGTTTTTAGTTCTAGCTAAGTAATTACTAGATAATAATATATAAGTTTTAAGCTATTAATTAAATATTAAATATACTAAATATAATTATATACTTAATAATAATTCTTTTATATACTCTACTTATTATAAGCTTATAAGAAAAGATATAATAATTATTTTTAAATTTATAAAGTTTAAAATTACCCTTTAAAAATAAAAACTTACTTTTATAATTACTTAAAAATACTTATAACCTAGTAGAATATATATAATTAAATTATAGTAACTAGAAGAGATTTTTATAAAAGTTAGAGTAGTATTTAAGCTTTAATTAATTAATTAAATAATAAGGGCTTTTAGTATTATATTTACTTAAATATAAATAATTAATTAATAGCTATTTTTTTTACTTATTTTAACTTTATAGTATATTTATAATATAACTTAAATATATTATTATTAAATTATACTTATAAGATAAATAAATATAATATACTACTACTTAATATAATTAGAGTAAATTCTAGCTAATAATTATTTTATATTATATTTATATTTCTATTTAGTAAATTAAAAGAAAATTACTTTTAAGTATTATAATATTTTAAGTTATTTTATTAGTATAAACTTTTATTAATTATTTTAATTAATTAATACCTAGTTATAATAAATACTATTATATATTAGTTTCTAATAATAAAAGTACTCCTTTATTTCTAGTATATTAATAAAATAATCCTCTAGTATTACTAGCTCTTTTTTATATAAAAAAAAAAAAAATTTTAAAGTAAGTAAAAAATAATATATAAAAAGAATTCTATACTTTTTAATACTTAATTATTATTTTACTAAATAAAAAAATATTTAATAAGTACTTAATTAAGTTTAAATTAAAATATAATAAAAAATATTTAAAGTATATAAAATATATTAAAATATATTAGCTTAAATTATATAAAGAAATAATTATTAAAGTATAAGTAAATATATACTTATATTTTAATAATATAATTACCTTAAAGTAAGTAGCTTATACTTTATATAATTAAGTAAATATTAATAAAATATTTTTAGGGCTAAAAGTATTTATTTATTAATAAAAGTATATATTAAGAAATTAAATTTAAACCTTTTTAATATTTAATAAATTATAAGGTATATTATTATAAATTAACTTAAAGAACTTAACTATATTTAAGCTTTATAATAATTATATATACCTTTAAATATATTTAAGCTTATATTTAAAGTAATATAAAGTAAGGTTTTATATAATACTTTATATAAAGTTTAAGGGTAATAATAATTATATTTATAAGAGTTATATTAAGTTTTATATAATTAAACTTTTATTTTATTATATAAATTATTATACGTTTATACTCTTAAAAAGCTAGAAAAAAAAGCTTAAAGTCTTTTATTAAAGTATTTTTACTTATATTAATACTTAAAGTAAAAAGTAATATTATTAAAACTTATTCTAGAATTTTATTAAGCTATAAATTAACTAAATAAGACTTAACTCTTAATAAGTATAAAACGTAAATTATCTAGTTTTAAGAGAATTAAAAGTAATAAAAAGGCTTTTACTTATAGTATATATTATATAATAAGTTATATTATAACTTTAAGGTCTTATTTACTAAAGTTTAAGAGGTTATTAATAATACTTTTACTAGAAGCTTAAAGTTTAATTATATTTTTAAGTATTATAGCAGAAATAACTCTTATAAGTATTTTTAAAGGCCCCTTAAAAATTATATTAATAACTTTATAATTATAATATTTAAATATAATAATAAATATTTTAGTAGAAATTAATTAACTCTCTTCTTTTATAATAAGTATACTACTTATTTATTTATCTCTTTTTATAAGATTTAATATATTAATTAACTTAAAGTTACTTATTATAATAAATAAAATACTTAATAATCTACTAATATTAATTATTAAAAAGCTAATAGTTAAGTAAGTCTAGTTTTTACTTAGTATTACCTTAAAAAAGCTATAATATAATTCCTTAAATATTATTTATAAAAAATATATAATTACTAGAAATATATAATATATTATATAACTTACTAGTAGTATTAAAAGTAATTAATAATATTATAAAGTAATAAGGCTTTTATAAAAATATAATAAGTAGAGTTATAAATAGTACTTAAATTATAAATAAATATTAAAGTATTATATTATTATAATAAAGTCTAGAAAATAAACTAAAAAGGAAATAATAGTATATTTAAACTAAAATAATTAAGAAAATAAGCAGATTAAAGCTTAAATTACTTAAAAAATAAGTAATTATTTTTTAGTTAATAATAAAAGAAAAATAAAAGAAATATAAAAGAAAATAGAAATAAATAATAATAAATAATAAGCTTTATACTTAGTAAATAATATAATAAAAAATTATATTATTATTAAGTTATAAATAAAACTAAAGAGTAGTTAAAATAATCTTCTAGTTAAGTTTTAGTAAGTTTATTCTAGTACTAGAGAAATACTAATATAATTTAAGCACTTAAGTGCGCTAGTCTATTTAAGCACCCGGGTGCCCATGTATTAGTCGCCAGATAAGAACCTTACTTAGTTCTCTAGTTAAATAAGAGGTATATAAGTATAGAACTAGTTATAAAAAGCTTAATAATATCTTATATATCTAGTTTTCTAATTAACTTATAAATAATTACTTATTTCCTCCCTTTTATAGCCTCTACTAATAATAATAACTACATTTTAACTAGGGGCTAAGTAACTTATAAAAGTAATAACTAATTATACTAGCTTACTACTATACTTAATTTATAATAAAGCGATAATATATTAATAATACTTAACCCCTTATAAGGGCTTATACTTTTATTACTATTATTATTTAAATATATACTTTATTTTGAGCTATTATATATAAATATAATAGTTAAGAAGGAAAAAGAGATTTTATTAATAAATTTAATAGAATTAAGGATCTTTTTATAATACTAAGTAGTTATATATACTTATAAAAGTAGTTTAATTTTAAGCTTATTATTAGTTACTTACTTTACTTAAGCGCTTAAATTATTATATAAAATAAAAATATTATATAAAAAAAATACTCTTTTTATAACGTAATTAGTTCTTACTTAATTATTAGATAATTAAGAGTTATAAAAGGTTAAGTATAATAGTGCTTTTTATATTAATTATATTAAATAAGAATTATTTAAAGAATAAATAAAAGATAAATATAAACGCGGTATTTTATTTATAAGTAAGCTCTACTAAAGCGCTAAAGCTATAATAAAAAACTATAGCTAATATAATTCTAAGACAAGAAGTTATTACTAACGCGCTACATTGTAGGCATTACAAGAGGCAATTAATAGGGGTACTACATTAAATTAATACGCGTGCTATACCTTACAGGTACTATACTTTTTGAACCCTCTTATTAGCCTAATATTAAGCTGTATAATAGTCTACTTTATATAAGACAGTAAAGCTACTTATATTATATTATAGTTTAATAGTATATAAGCTAAGTGTTAACTTATAACTCTTTTTAATATATTTTTATTATAATATTATTAAGTTATTACTATATAGCTAGTATATAAATCACTAGATTTTACTATATTTAGATAATTTAATTTATTCTTAATTTTTATTATTTAATACCTAGAATATTCTTACTAATTAAATTATAAAGCCTAAGTAAAAAGTAGAAATACTAATCAAGTCACGCGGCAAGTATATTACCTACCCCTTTTATATTATACTAATAAATATTAAAACTAGCTATTAAACTACTTAAGTAGTTTAAGTTGCTAGATAATAGTCGCGATTATAATTATATAAAGGGATTAGTTAAGCTAATTAGACTTTTACAACGGCTAATATTAGCAATATTAATATTTAGTGAAGGTATTATAGAGCTTTAAGGTAAGGTATATTATACTAGACAGGCTAGGGTAATAATAATAAAGATAATAATACTAGAATACATTATAATCTGCTATAAAGGTTAATATATTAGCGGATATATATTACGACCTAGCTGCAAGCTGCAGCGTAGGTTATAGAGTAAGCCGACTATATAAGCTACTATATAGTATAAGCAGGGTAAACTATAAAATAATAGTTAATATAAGTTACTAATAAGAAAGCGCTTATTATATATAAAGTAAGTAGTATAAGTAATTATAATAAGATTAATATAAGTAATATTATTACTTATATTTAGAATAAGTAATTATTATAATATATAAGAACCCTTAATTTTACTTTATAAATAGAC